>BMAV01004558.1:21440-37206 GCA_019973955.1 Trichonephila inaurata madagascariensis | reverse complement strand
TTATATAAAAGTGGGGCTTAACATGTTTTGTTGCCATCCAACCTTCCCCCTTTATAAATATATGTGAGTATTATATGTAAATGCTTTAAAATTATACCGAAAACATAACCTAAGATCAGAAAACTTGAAATATCTTAAAAAATAATTTGCTATAAGATCTCAAATTTGGTGAGAACCTTTCCAATGATAAATTCCATAAAAAACATTACACTTTTTTTACGAAGACACCTGAAATATAAATATGTAATGCTTTTATGTTTTAAAGTCATTTATTCGAGGTTTTTGAAAAAATAGAATAGTTCTTGAACTACAACGTTTTAAGTTTGTGACGTCTCTCGCGTCCTTCTTCTAACATAACTCCTATGTTCTTTGACGGCCACGATTAATGGCAAAACCTTTCCAACCCAATACCAAGAAGATAAACGGATCAAATATGTAAATGAGATATACTTTAAAAGGATAGAAGCTTTGATGATAAGGGGCGGCAAGTTTAGAGATAACTTAGTGTGGAATCATTCGGATCACGAGTTAGAAGTCTTATATCTCTGAAAGAAGGATACGTTCATATAAATTAAATTATAAAGAAGTCTGAATCTTCGTAGCTAAAATTAAGTTATAGGTATTTCCTCAATTGATGAAGGAAGGAGACTCTGCAAAAGGTAATATTTTGTATAGGAAGTTAGATGAATCAGTTAATTTATTATAATTAAGATAAATGATCAAGTTGCGTGATCTGACTTGAATATAAGGATTAATTGGGTGTTAACTCTCACTTTAAGAAAGTTGTCAATTAGAATTAAGTAATATAAGTTATTCTTAATAAAAGTTGTATTAAGAATCCAATATGTCTCATCATTTAGATAATCCCACACCTCTAGCTTACGCGGATCCTAATAGACATAGTCATCACAGGATGGCTATGTCGCAAGTTTATTAGATCAGTCATTTCATTTAAATAAAAAATATTTCAATGAATGTAATTGTCATTTCTATTTTATTATTACATATGCTATCATTTTTTTATTCCCGGCGTATAACACGCACCTGTAACATTAGGTCTTATTTTCGGTGTTAAAAGTGCATGTTATATGCCAGATTATAATTATACCACTGCATCTGAAACTTTCAATATTTACTGCCCAATCTTCACACACACACACACTCAAGCATAAGTTTTATTGCCTCCCCCTTTCTATAACAACTATCGAAAGCAGTATTAATGTACTTTGATGCTAAAATTACAATACGACTTTAATTATAAACCATACAAATTATCAAGATAAGTATTTAATTTTGTGTATACGTTGCTTTTAAATGCCAGATATTTTAAGTAATAAAATAAGTATTGTGTTAGTATATTTGTTAATATGTTAAGTTTTAAGTTGCTAGAATTCATAAAATAATTTTCAAGTACACTGTGCAGTACTACAGATTTATAAGTATTGCATTTTATATCGGTGTGAATCCGTATTTAATGTTTTATTATGTCATAATGTAAGTTTATTTGCTTCCTTTCAGTAAATTAGTATTTTTAAAAAAAAAAAAAAATATTCTTTATTTTCGTCTTTTCTATGACTTCGTTCTCTCCAAGTACAGAAACATTAAAACCTTCTTACTATTGTGAAATCTAGAATATACAATTACATGCAAAATTTAAGTTATCTATCGCATCAGGAAGTGAGTGAAAAATTCTTTCCAAAATTCAATCCTTACCAACAGGAAAGATGTTAACGTAATTATGTAAATACGGTATAAAATAAGTACTTTCATAGTAAGGATTATTATTATGTGTAATTTTCTACAATTTAAGTATTAATACATTCAGATTATGAAAACATTCCGGATGTTCAAATACAGTTATTAACATTGTTAGTAAAGTGATGCAAATACCACATTATCTTTAGTTTTTTTTAAAGTAAACGTAAGCCTTCGAAAAGTTCAAATATGAGTTTTATTCTGAAGCTATGTAATCTATCTTTTACAGTGGTGTATGTATCTCGTACGTTTAGCAACTGGTAAGTAATTATTATTTATGATGAAATACTTGTGTGTTATATATATATATATATGTATATATTGGCTTGTGTGTATGTATATACTTATGTGAATTACAAAAAGAATTCACCTGTAAACCATCGTTAACGCCTTAATGTTTCAAAATAAGCACATTTTTCATCGCGTACAACTAAGCATAATAATTAAGAGAATTTTATTTTAACTTTCAACTTTGAAGTTTTTGCGTTATTTTTTTATTTTATAATTGTGGAACACAAAAAAGTCTAAATGTTTGCTTTTTATGAGTTCAATCTGCGTGTTATTAATAACGTTTCATATAACTTAACAGAATGTATTTCATATTTACAAAAACATTATGTCTGTGCCGGGTTTCAAACGGTTGAGGTTTTTGTGCGTGTTTATCCATATATATGCACATACACAATTTGAAGCTTGGTGTACAATACAGAAGTTTATATATTGAAATCGGGAGAAAATTATATTGGCTTATTTTTGGGATTATTTTTCCACTTTTATTTCTTTTTTAGCAATAAACTGCATGTTGTCTTGCCAATAACTATTCCTTATCGAAAATGATCAAGCCTGCCTTCTACGAGAAATGCTCCCTTTCACCACTAACAAAATTCAGGACGAGAAGCATTTCTATACCATGGGAAAACTTCCCTCTTCGAAACACTAGCACTAATAATCTCACTATAAAAATTAAAATTAAATGCAAAAAAGTTATTGAAATAAAATTATCAACACTCGTACAGTGTACGAGCAAACAGTTTGCTCTCAACTGTCGGTAGCCCGTACAGTGTACGGATAAACAGGTGAAAGAGTCAAGAGATATCAGACGAAAAACAATTTAACTATATATGCACATTAGAACCTGTTTAGTTCGGTCTTTTTTATGCGATTTCATTTTTGTGAGATTTGTTTTCTGCGATTTTATCTCTGTACGATTTTTTATGTACAACCTTTTTTGTGTGCGGTGTATGAATTTCAATGGCTTTATCGCCACTGTAATGTTTTATATCTATTTACCAGTGGCGTAACGGAGAGTATTAGGACCCTCTCCCTGAAAGTCAGGGGTGTCGCCTTTAATATTTTATAAATTCGTAAATACATATTTAGCATAAGTCAGACCTTGGACCCCTAGAGTCCTACCCAACAACCTCTATTGATGCGAGGGTTTACGTTACGTCACTGAAATGTAGGCACTTCAAGACGCTCGCTTCACACACATTTCTTGTAAACAGTCTCCCGACAATGCGCATTCAGTTGCTTTCTCTCAAAGCTGTAGCAACCCCTGCTTGATTGAAGACAAACTTTCAATGACAGTAACATTATGAATAATTTGATAGATTATGAAGACGGACAAGAATAACTGGATTCTTTGAGAGTGGATAAAAGTATGCAGGTATTCCGCTTTCCAACACATTGGAATAGCATTTTCTTCAATTAGATACCAATTAAGAAAGTAGTAAAAAATTCCAAAAAGGGCTTCAATCATGTATATCTGGTTATCGTGACATTTAAAAAAAATGACCACCCGAACTTCGTCACAAAAACTAATCTCTTACTTTATATTGCCAAAAAATAAATCATTTGAAATTGTACCTTCAAGTGCCGAAAGCGATTTTTAACTTATTCATTACAGGACTTTCGATTACGATGAGTAGAAATGAATTACGTATGTGCACTTAGATTTGAAAACTTATCCGTGTATACAATGAGAAACAATATGTTTTTAAAATGTTTCCGTGTGTAATATATAATTATTTATTTTGTTATGGAGCAACTATTACATAAATTTCGTAAATAATTGGCATATTTAATAAATGCGACTTCTTTTATGCGGTCCCTATCCACCGCATAAAAAAATGTAGTTTCCATGGATTAGTTTGTTTTATGTAAGTTAAATTTCTAACTGCAGGGAAATGTAGTATATGAAATTCACGACACACATTAAGTAAATAAATTAAAATTTAGTTAATACATAAAATAATAGTTACATAATAAAAACTCAACAACAAACAAATACTTTTAATGGGAGGGATAAATCTGGTGCGCTTCATCCATTCTGGTGTTTCCAAAATTTGCTGACATCCGTTTCTAAACTTTACTTTAAGATTTTCGTTAGTGCTTATTACCTAATAGTGAATTCCGTTAGTATCTCTTCCTCTTCTAATATGTCATTTGTTTGCTTGCTTCTTCACAATATGACGAGATATAAATTCATTGCCGGCTGTGGCATTACCGTCGTCAAAGCATTCTCCAACCTAGTTTCAAAATCTGAACAAACGGCATTTAAACGTTGAAAATAGGTTAAAACGTCATATTCCTGGCAGATTGTCTGGAAAATTCAAGACATTCTATTTTTCTCCTAAGATTAATTTTGGCAAGAAACGCTGAAATGATAATCCTTGTAACTCTACAAAAATATTAACCTCATTAAATTTACTAATTAAATCTTTTAAATAGGTAAATCTTGTTTCTGTTTGATTAAGTTTTCTTTTAAAATTACAGTCACACGATCTGGTTCAATGAAAGTTACTATCGCGTAGAACCCCATTTACAACTCATGGACCCCCAAATTATTTTTCTCTAACGTGGACCCCTTTCAGATCATCATAGACCCCTGGGGATCAATATAGACCACTTTCGGATTCATTGGTTTAGAATATTAAATTTAAAATTTGTGTTCCCATTCAGTCGGGAAAAGATACTTATGCGATACATTTTTAAAGGAAAAAAAAATAGATGAATTCCGAAGGCAAACAGAATTCCAAGGAACGATTTCGAATTCTGATATGCGATGTCAACCTTCACTTTCTGGGAAATAGTTGTAACATTGTGTAAAGTATATCTAACCTTGATTACCCCTGCTTACAGTGGTGAAACTTGGTGGAAACCCTTAACAGTGAAAGGAGATAGCTAAATGCCCACGCTTGAATTGTTTCATGAGTGTACCAATCGCTACCTGTTTAACACTTTCACTGAGTGAGTGGTTGTTTTTGATGTTCCTAAGTTTGTAGATTCCTTAAAACTAATTCATTTGTTTGTATATAAATATGTTTATACATATTTTTGTAGTAATAATTGCAGATTTATTTTCTTTTTATTGACATTTTAGTTAGCAACATTCAAAGTAGATAAAGTAACTTCAAATAGATGAAGGATGTCGAATGAATATACAACATTGACAATGAATGAGAATGTTAATGACACAACTAAAGTGTTGCCATTGCAAATTAATTACATACCAGAATTTATTAGTAAAATGGCAGAAGAGGAATTTAATGATTCCCCCGAAAATAGAAGAAAAGGACTGGAAGAGCTAAAAGAATTACTAAATGGTAAGTGTTAACTTAAATTACCAAACGATTAGAGTACAAAAGTATGAATTTTTGTTACTTACATATTATACGAAGAGCCGATTTCTCCAAAGAAAAAAACGTCGCCAAATGCTGTTATTGTATCCGCACATGCATGATAAGAATTTCAGGATCATGCTTTTTTAGTATTAACACATCTACAATTAACTTAGTGTGGATTTAGAAAAACAGAATAACGCATTTAAAAAAAACCTACACTTAAGGTATCCGACTACGTTCGGAACCGTGATTTTAAAAAAGCGCATAAATGGATAATTTTCATGATATTTAGTGTCTTTTAGATTAGAATACATGTACAAAATTGTTTTAAGGCCATTTGGACAAAAAAAAAGTTACTTAAATACAATATTTCGGCAAAAAATTAAGTTAAAATAACCGTTTTTCAAAATGCTCTCCTTTTGTGAAAAGTGCTTCTATTATAATAATATTTCGCCTGTATATAGCTCAGACCTCTGTACAGAGGCTCAAGTATGATTTTTGAAACATTTACATTATTTTCAGAATTACACCCCATTAAAATAATTATCGGCGTTTTTCTGTTAAAATTTCACCCCTCTTTTGTCGTGAAACATGGATAAACCCACTTCTAAGTTATATATTTCAAAAATTCTAGTTGAATCTCTGTACAGAGGTCTGAGCTATATACAGGCAAAATATGATTACAATAGAAGCATTTTTCACAAAAGGAGAATATTTTGAAAATAGGTCACTCTATGTTAATTTTTTGTCAAAATATTGTACTTAAATAATTTTTTATTGTAATACTGTTCTTAAAACAGTTTTATATACATTTTTTAATCCAAGTGACACTAAAAATATCATAAGTATTATCCATTTATACGTTTTTGCAAAATCAAGGTTCCGAACGTTGTCGGATACCTTAAAATATACACGAAACATATACTAACAATACGTTATTCAGGTAGTAAAAACTTCATGCTTGCATTCGAGATCACGACAAATATATCTTCTGCATGTAAGCTACACCACGTGAATTTGCATAAGTATGACTCTAAATGTCGTGAAAATCCATAATGTTTCTTGATTTGAATATTTTGTCAGCCAAATAGTTCTTCAAATACTTACGCCAGTGTTTCTCAAATTTACAATATTCGCGACCCAACATCCATTCAATAACAATGCATTGTATTCAATAATAATATGCTTTGACGCTAAAGCTACAATACGACATTAATCTCTTAAATGCCACCGCATCGCTCAGCCAAAGCGTTAATTACCTATGACGTATATATACGTCTTCCAAAGTACTATTTCTTTTCTGTGCTCCACTATCCATAAAATTATTTCTAAGGCTTTGGAATGCAATAAAAGGACTTTGACAGTGTTCTCGAAAGATTTACTTGTTTCAGTGGACTTTCTAATTTAATCCTTTTCTATTCCCCCCCCCCAATACATACATTCGTACTTCTACATGAAAAACGGTCGTATTGGGAAGATCATCATTTATCTTTTAAATGGCAGTTAAGGGATTAATTATAAACCGTACAAATTATCAAGATAGTGTTATATTTTGTTTATAAATTTATATATTTCAAGCCCGTGGAGTTACTGGTTATTACTAAACTTTATCTTAAATCAGTATTGTTAAGTTAATTTTAAAATACATTGTGCTGTGTACTGATACATTTAAAAGTGTATAATATCAGTGCAAATGTATATCTATTCTTTTTTATAATATCAAAGTGTACTTTGTTTACTTTCATTAAGTTAACATTTAAAAAAAAGTAATTTTTTTTTTGACTTTTGAATATGGTTGCCCTTTCGTAAGAGTTATCACGCACCCTACAGTTTGAGAAACGTTGACTTTAGCGTTTGTTACGGTAAAATCCAATAACTGCCCATCCCTTGGCGAAGATCTTTCATTTTGTGCCAATAAGGCACCAAAGCGCGAGTTATATAACTAAAGGAGAAAACGTTGTAAATTTTTTGATTTTAAGAACAAATTCCTGAATTAAGATGCTTCTAGATGTAAAAGTGATCTCAATTGACTGCGAATAAATTCCTTATTTCTTATGTAAAAAAAAAAGAATTTCCCACATTTACGATAAAATTGTTATTAAATTGTAACGCTGTCATACAACTAAGATAAGACTGTTTTGTCTATATAAGTAAATTATTTTTGTGTTATTTTTCTGAAAACATGATAAATTTGTTGTTAGAGAATGAAATGATGGTAGGGTTAAGAAGTTGAAAAGATAATTCATTCAGAATTTGTCAATTTAACTGGTGATATTAGAGAAATAGAATATTTTTTTTTTATTTTAGTCATTTAATAGATATAATTAACAAGTATGTTCTACTTTTATTAGTACTTATGGTCTACCCATTATTTTAATTAAATCTATAAGGCAAGTAATAGACATGGTTTCACAGAAAATTATATTCAAGCTAAGCAAAAGTGTCGCAAAATAGCTTATGAATAGCTTAAGAAGGAAAATTTATTTCAGCATAAAGCTACATAAAATAATTAAAAGAAAATAAAATCTCAGGGAATTTTGAAAGTCAGAATTTTACATTTTTATCCCCAATTTTAGATATAAAGGTCTTTCTGAGTAGTAAAATATTTTAATGTAATCAAATTCATTTTTCCCCATTAAAATGTACTTAAAAAATATTTTTAATAATAAAATAAATGTACTTATTTAATATTCAGTTTATAAATATGTAAAAAAAAAGAACAACGAAATTGTTTACGTTCGAAAAAAGCTTTCCCCATAGTAATTTTTGGTAAATAAAAATAATTTTATTTCTGAAATAATTTAATCAAGTTTTAAAATTAATGTCGCAAGTAATAATAATAATATACTTTTATTATTTAAATTAAATAGAAATAGGTGCATTGAAAACAAGAACAACCTCTACAATTATTGCCAATTCAATATTTTTGTTCCACAGGGGAAAAAAAGAAAAGGAACGACTTCCTTTACAATTTTGTTGGTCCATCGTAAAAATTCGGGACGAAGATTTTGAATAACATTTACAATACAATATTTTATTGTATGTTTAAATTTAACTTAAAACGAAAGCTTTTTGTGATTTATGTATTTTTAAATCATATGACTCGCTTTATATTTTATAAATATTGACATAGTGCTCTTTTTATCATTACACTAAACAAATTTCTTTTGAGGCTTTACAATTTCATCCTTCGTTCAAGTTTTCAATAATTTTGATAAAAACTGTACAGCTAAAACTGAAATCTCAATAGGTTTTTCTCTTTTTGAAGTTATAACTTCTTTAGGCACGTTTTGCTGAATATTTAATATAAATTAAGTGTCAGGTTCGGCTGCGTTACGCTCAATAGGGTATAATTTGTTACAGTTGGTAATCATGCTCGGATTTGTGACACTCACTTAGTTTTGAGATTAAACACTTTAGGCTCGAATTTTTTTTTAAATAAAAAAATTTCATGCACTTTTTTAATGTGAAGTTTTAACTTTTTTATTTAAACTTGACTGCCATGCAGCCTGCTTCCACTCAACTCCATCGAGTGAACGAGAGAAGAGGAGTGCAAGAGAAAATAAGGGGAAATAATTACTTTTACGTGGGAGATCGAAGTTAAGAATAAATGAACTATGAGATATAATTTTTGATTCAGTAGAAAGTCAATTTAAGGAAAAAAATTATTAAAATCTGAAATTTTAACGAAGTTAGTTAACGAGAAAATTGCCAAAATGTTTTGAGGTTTATATTAGTGATTACCACTAATGAATTATGATGAAGTAAAAGCACTAAAAAATTGTTTAAAAGTACGAACCCAACGCTTTTGTTTGCTTACAGAATTTTAAGAAAAATAAACGGCTCTCAAGGCATAAGTTTTTTTAGCCTTGCATAGTATATGGCGTTTTATGAGTTACATATACACTAAAGAGCCAAAAACACTGGTGCAGGCATGCGTAGGCAAATAAAGTGATATGGAACCAATCGGAGTATAGCCCTGTAGTCGGCAAAGCCTGTATAAGTAAGCAATTGTCTCGCACAGTTGTATGATAAGTTACTTTTGCTACAATGGCAGGTTATCAAGATTTAAGTGAGTTTGAACGTGGTGTTATAGTCGCCTCACGAGAGATTGAACATAGCATCTCCGAGGTAGAGATGAAATTCGGACTTTCACGTTTTTGTTCAGATGAGATATGCAAAATACTTTTTTTTTGCTTAATTTGCAATTCACGGAAAATTAACTCATTAAAAATTTCTTTATCCTTCAATCAGCATTGTTTGATTTTTAAATTCACCCGTGTGAAGAACGGGTATACCAGTTAGTATATATATATATGAATGCATTCTAAAATTTTTTTAAAAAAATTATTGTTGTTTTTATGTATCATGAACTTTAAAGAAAGGATCACTGCCAAGTGTAGGATTTTGGGGACACACTGAAAAAAATACCAAGTGTCTTACGTGTATTAATTTATTTTGTTTTGTACACATTCGACATAGCTTTGAAGTCTTCCTTTTTTTTCAAGAAGGTTGATTTTCTAAGAAGTGAAAATCAGTTGTATTTGTATCATAGTTGCCTCTTTCTCCTTTATTACTTTCGTCGACATCAAATAAATGCACAATAACTGATTCCCTAAATTGTCGCATCCTCATCCTTTTATTCCATCGATATTTTTGGTTGTAGAACTTGTTCTGCGGGAAGATTTAGAAGAAAGGAAGAGCTATTTACTTGTATTAACAAATGTTTTTACTGTTGTCTGCAAATTATTACTCCTAAGCTCAGTTTTATGACTTTGCAACTCTTTATAATTACCATTGTTCAGCAAATTTCTCCCAGCCAGGATCATTACATGTTTACATGGAAATCTGACATAACATTACCCATTTGATTGTCGCAAGATAAAATTCGTCGACGAGCTTCAAAAATCAAACAAAACGAAAAGAAAATTGTGACGTCTTCCATTGGGGTGAACCCCACCCTATCTATTCATCTGAAGTCACCCTATCTATTCATCCCCAAACAGATGTTGGGTGACACGTGCAGGTGGCTATGGGGTCATTATTTGTTGTCTGGCCTCGGACAAGCGCGGAATCGGGTCTGGAAATTACAATGGATAAAGAATGCCGGTGACAATAGGCATTCCTGTATGAAAGTCTTGAATAGGCGAAGCCTGTATGCAAGTCGATGCATAGAGAATAGGGCTATGAGGCCCAGGTGTGAGATGAATGGAAATTTCAGAAGTTGGATGAGAGTTGTGGCGCCCTTGGATTCCAGACGGACGGGTAATATGTTTGTGTTTGCCGCGCAAATGGGAGACGAAGGTGGCCCGGGGACGAGGGCAGACCTTTTTTTTGACCTACCAATGAGGAAAACGAGGGGCGTGTGGTGGACCCGCCCCTGGTGTTTAAAAGGGGTGAATTTCGAGAAGGGTGAGAAACGGACAAAAAGGAAAACTTAAAAAGACTGGAACATTGGACGGAGAGGAAAGAAACTTGGACATAGAGCCCTGGAGTGAGACGGACGGAGCCCTGGATGGAAACAGAGAACCATGGAGTAAACTAGAGAGGAGCCCGGAAAAGCAAGGGATTGTCGAGTGCCTTGCGGAATAAGGATTGACCTCGAGTGAAAAAGACTGTCCGCCCGGTTAGGCCTATTTAATGAACATTTTAATAACATATGAAGCTATTAAATACTGTTTAAATTTTAAAATGAGGCATTAACAAATTTTCTTGTGTACTAACTACTGACGACGTTACAAAATATTTGTATATGAGGATTAAAACAAAACACGTAATAAAAAAAAATATTTTAATCAATTCCTACTTAGATCAACAAAAAATAATTTTATTTTAGCCAATTTTAATTAAATAATTACAATTATTATATAAATACGTATATACATAGGACAGAAACACAACATTAAATGGTAATTCATTTTTATTAATTATTGTATTGTCATCCAAAACAATCGTGTCTATAAAATTTCAGTTCAACTGAATGCTTTAAGACGTGAGAAAGAAACCTTTTCAAGTTTTGACACAAGTCGCCAAAAAAATCGCCAAGTGTGGCTAAGTGGCTGTATTTGTAATTCTTTGAATATTAAGTTTTGATCAATTAATTTTTAAAAATTATAATTAAGTTATTGTATTGCCATCGAAAGTATATAATCATGCATATTAAATTTCATCTCAAATGAGAACTTTAAAATGTATTTTATTATAACGACTGAAAATTCCACCAAGATAAATAAATAAATATATGGAGAGTGTGAATTAATAGTAGGAATTGAAAAAAGTACACTACGAAATAACTCGTAAGTTGCACATAGCACAGGAATCTTATTCAGTGACACCAACAATGAGTTATCTCGCAGTGTTTTTTTTTTTTTTTTCAATAAAAATTACTTTACATGTCATTACAATATTACATCATTAACTTAAAATAATTACATTATGTAAAACTTCATGTTTTCTTTAAAATAAAGTATTGGATCCCAGAGCAAGATGCTATAAATTTGCCTTGCAGTGAATGGGTTATAACAATGTTTCTCAAACTGTGAGGCGCGCTCCTTTAGTGCGGCATGATAACACTTCGAGGGGGGGGGGGGGGCGCGAGCATATTAAAAAGTCGAAAACAAAAGATTATTTTAAAAAATATATATATTAATTTTCTGTAAGTAACAAACAAAATGGATTCTGACATAATAAAAAATAAAATACGCATTTACACTGATATAATACTCTTATAAATTTATTAGTATTGTACTACGTATTTTATAATTAGTTAAACAATACTAAATTAACAAGTTTGATAATTACCATTGACCGCATTGCGGCATATATTAACACTTATATATCTTGATTAATAATTTATACAGTTTACAATTAATCCCTTAACTGTTGATTAAAAGTTACGCGATTCACTCCCCAATGCCACATGTATCCACGTAGACGCATGAATATGATGTTTTTTTAGAGAAGGGGAGCAAATCCCCTCTAAAATAAGTAAATCCATCACAAGCACTGTCAAGTTATTTTTATTGCATTCAGATGCCTTCTGAATAATTTTATGGACAGTATGCACAGAAAAGCTGGTACTTCGGAAAGACGTATATATACGTCCAGAAAATGAATGCTTTGGCTGATCAAGAAGTTTATATGCACCGGTGTCACTTAAAAGATTAAAATCGTATTGTAGCTTTAGTATAAAAAAATAGTATTATTGAATTCACCACCCTGTTATTGTACCCCCGGGGGCCGGGCGCGATGAAAATTATGATTGAATATTTTGCCGCCAATATTGAATGTTTGAGATTCATTGTGTTATAAGACATATTATTTTATTAGTTTTATTTTCTAATATTATGACATCGATTTTTCTTAATATAGAAGACAAGATGACAAAAGGAATTGAGTTTGAAGATGACTTTCTATTAGTTTACTTGCTTCACAACAAGTTCAATGCTGATGGTGCATTGGCTGGTATTCGACACTTACTTAACTTACGTATAAATCACAGTTACCTTTTTCGTAGCATCCCATTTGATTTTACTACAATTCCGGCTGCCCAGTTTATCACAGTGTTGCCCTACCGACGATCGGATGGTTCAGTAACTGTGCTCCTTGAATTCGGTAAGTGGAGTAAAAAACTTATTCAAATATAGAACACATCAATTAAAGTCTTCAGCAATTTAAAAATCATAAATATAATTTGGCAACAATGTGCAAGCTGCTACATCTAAAATTAATTATAAATACGTGTTCAACATTTCTTTGTTAAATTTTTCATTTTTCCAAGCAAAAGATAACTTAGTGGATATTTTTGAGGTATTTATAATATCTTATGTGCAAATCTGCTAAATTTATATTAGTATATATCAACGTATGAGAAAAATGGGAAAAATCCTCTTGTTTAAATACAGAATATGCTGATATATAATGATGTGTTTACAAATTAGATCCACCCTGCACACTTGACGTGAAAAGTTTTGAAAATGTTTAACATAAATAAGCTAAGTGTGTGTGTGTGTTATGATTTGCTTTTCAGTATATTTACTGGGTTTTGTGTAAGAGACACACTTTCTTTGAGTTGAAGGTGTCATTGCTCGAATATCTGTAGCGGCTGGGTGAAAACGAGAAGTACCAGGAATGTTTTCAGAACTTAACGTATTCTAAGAAGCGCCGCTGTATCAAACCTGTCAGACGTAATTTCGAACACCTGTTGTAGTGCAATGTCTCAATAAAATGTTTTCTATCTCATTAAAGCAGTGCTTCCCAAACTTTTAATACTTGCGAAACAATATTCAATCATAATTTTCATTGCGCCCCCCTCCATACAATAAACAATTTATTGAATTCAATAATACTATTCCTTGACGCTAAAGCTACAATACGACTTTAACCACTATAGTGCCATCATCGTATATATACGTCTCACTCGACCGTTGCGTTAAATGCCCCGGACGTAAGTATCCGTCTTTCCGAAGTACGATCTTTTCTGTGCACTGATATTCATAAAATTATTCCGAAGGTTTTCGAATGCAAAAAAATGACTTTGACAGAGTCTTCGCGATTTATATTACAGAAGATTTTCCTTATTTAATCCTTTTCTCTCTTCCACCCATTCTCTAATACATTACATACGCGCATCTATGGACAGAATGAAAGTATTGTGGACATCATCCAATACATCATATTCGTACTCATTCATGAAAAACGGAGGCATCGGGGAGCCAATCACGTAACTTTTAATCGGCTGTTCAGACATTATTTATAAACAGTACAAAAAAATTATCAAGGTAACTGGTAATTGTTAACCGTCCTTAATTTAGTATTGTTCAATTAATTATAAAATACATTGTGCTGCACTGATGCATTAATATGTGTGTGTCGTATCACAGTGTAAATGTTAAATTCATTTTTTTTATTATGTCAGAATGTATTTTGCTTTGTTTCTTTTCAGTAAATTAATAAATTTTTGAAATAATCTTTTGTTTTCGACTTTTCATTATGCTCGCACCCCCCTTGCAGAGTTATCGACCCGCCCTCTAGGGGGCGCGACCCACAGTTTGAAAAACACTGCATTAAAGTGTTGCTGCTTCTGTTCTTTTTTTTGTTTTTTGCGCCATAGCTCGCAACTACCTTATTTTCAACCCTTCATTCGTATGTGGTTTAGAGTCGTCTTTGTACCCTTTAAACTTCTTGCAAATGTCTAGTAGGGAATCACCCTATATATGAGTTAATTCTTAACAAACTTAATGCTAGGGCCGAAAGTGAAACAACACATTATTAATTTCTATTATACTGCTGTAGTTGTATTTATTGGATAAACATTTAATTCCCATGATACTGTTAGCATTTCAACTAGCAGTTGTTCGTTGTCAAATAATTCTTAACTCTTTCATGCACTGAATTTTTGACAAAAATAATGCACAACAAGGAAATATTTTAGACTTATCTTGTGAAAATACTATAATTATTGAACAAAAACTGGTACATGTTAAAAATACTAAAAACGTTTTCAAATAAAGGGTGTCCAAAATTTAAAAAAAAAGGTGGTACATATTTTGTACCACCACGTTTCAAGCAGCATGATGGTTTTGGAAACATGATTTTTTTCCCTCCCTACTCACAATGTTAGCTTTAGGTAATTATTTATAGTTGGAAAATAAACAAATACAATTCTTAATCGTATAATGTTATTTATCCTATATATTAAAACATTTTCAATTTTTCCCAATCTAGTGTTGTAAGCTTAATTTTAGTTTAGACCTAATTTACCTAATGTTATTTTTAATTTTAAATATTCTATGTACATATTATTATATTTTACTCAGTTCTTATTTAACCAATATATATATAAAGTGTATTAGTTGTATTTATTTTCTTGAACACGAGCTATAGCTCATTCGGGAAATTTGTAAAATTTCGTGTGTGTATGTGTGTGTGTGAGTGTGTGTGATGTTATTTAATAAATATTATTATTATTTTTTTAAAAAATGTAACTTACAACAAATCTATCTGGTAAAATAAACATATCCATTATTGCGAAAAATATGCGGAATCCATTTTGTATTTGTAAAACCGATGTCCTTTCAATAGAGAATGGTGGTACATTTTTTGGACTCTTGTGACATAGCCATCCTTCGATAGCTATGTCTAGTTGGATCCGCGTAAGCTAGAGGTGTGGGATTATCTAAAAGATGAGACATTTTGTAATTCTTAACACAACTTTTATTAAGAATAACTTAAATTACTTAATTCTAAATAACAACTGTCCTTAAGTGAGAATAAGCCACAAATTAAACTGAATTATATTTGAATATCACTTATCTTAATTATATTTAATTATCTGCCTAATCTAACTTCCTATACAAAATATTACCTTTTATTGAGTAACCCTCCTA
>BMAV01004558.1:4848-18019 GCA_019973955.1 Trichonephila inaurata madagascariensis | reverse complement strand
CGGCACTGACCTTTTTGGCAAATTCTTCGATTTTTACCGTATTTTTTATTATCGACTAATTCCCCCCCCCCCCCCTCCCCCACGTACGTCACATTCGCTTAGCTACGTAAAAAACGGTGGTATTGGGGAGCGAATCCCGTAACTTTTATCCGTTGTTAAGGGATTAGTTATAAATCGTAGAATTTATCAAGATAAGTGTTAATTATTGTATATCTTTTTATATATGACAATACAACGGTATCACTGGAATATTAAACTTGTTCTTATAGTTTGGTTAATTTAATTATGAAATACATTGTGCAGTAAAAATGCATTTATAAGTTTATTATATCAGTGTAAATATGTATTTTATTCTTTATTATGTCAGACTGCATTTTGTTTGTTTAATTTTAGTAAATTAAAAAAAAATTTAAGATTACCTTTTGCCTGCGACTTTTCAATATGCTCGCGCCATCCTCCCCGGGTTATCCGCCCCCCCCCCTAGGTAGGTTCACCCCACACTTTGAGAAACGTTGCAGTACTGTACAAATTAATTGGGACAAACACAAATGTTTTCACAAATGTTGTTTAATTAGTATAGGTTAACTTACATGCGTAATTTAATAAAAAATATGTTTTCATTTAGCTTGATTGAGATCCCGAACACGGTTTGGTATGGATTCCACTAAATTAGAACATAAATGATTTATCTCGTCATCACAAAACTAAACTTCTATAGCATTCTCAATCATTGTATTCTTTTTTGGCAGTTCATTTTACTCACATGTCTCTGCAATGCTCCATAAACTTTAGATTATATTAGTATCATGAGAGTTACCAGGCCAATCCAAAACCGTTTTCTTCTGTTTTTGAAAAAAAAATCGTTTTTAGGTCAAAAGTATGGCATGGAGCAAGATCGCGTTGATAGATCTCAACACCAAAAGTGAACATTTGCATCATAGGAACAATCAATTTTACTTTCTATGAAAGAAATGTATTGCTCTTAGAGATCATCATCCTTTCAACTGGTACTAAGATTCCAGGTCCTCCAAAAGTAAAATAACACAAAACATTTGTTTCTGAGAATACTTAACTGTTTGAATAAGATGTTGTTCCCTGATGGGTTCTCCCCCACTCCGCCTGACAAATCTTGATCGAAACCCTTGTACAAAAGAATGCGTTTCGTCAGTGAATACAACCTTTTTCCAATCTTGAACATCCAGGACTGATATCTCTTGAATAAATCTAAACATTTTTTCTTCTTTGCAGGTGTTAATAACTGTTTTTCGATTGGTTTTCTTGCAAATTTCCCAACTTCAATAAGCCTTCGTTGAACTGTATATATATATAGATCACTCCATGCTCACACCAGTAGCTAAAAATTCTCTCTGAAGATCGCTACTTGTTTTGTAAGGATACATTGTACTATGTAGTACAAGAAATTTGTCTGTTTGAGGTGTGGTCTTGCGTTGGCGTTAACATTTAATCTTTCGTTATGGAAATACTGCCCCATAATTATTTTGCTGATTAATAATCCTAGAAACACGGGTTTTTCCAACTCGAACTGCTGCAGCAATATCCCTCACAGTCGTATAAGTATGCTGACTATGGTTAACAATTCTAGTTTTTTTCCTGGGAGTAGTATCCATTTTTTAAATACACATCAGAATGAGGCAATTCACACAAGCGATCACTTCTTTCAGCAACTGAAGATAAAAATTTTCGACTTGTCATGATCACGTTGTCAGACCAGTTTAGACTATTCAATAAAAGTCACGCGTTGTAAGCAAATGCATTTGAAACTGGTTTGAGGTAGAAAATCCCCGACAAAGGAACAGATTTCTTAAAAAAAATGTGTTTTTCCCATTAATTTGCACAGTAATGTATATCTAGGGTAATTATAATTTAAGTTCCACTTTTAAACTGCTTTAGAAAATAAAGCACTGATCTGAATGACTTCAAATTTGAATGAATATACTTTAACGTCTGTTGAAATTCTTGGAAATCATCTTTTCCGTCCAAAAAATCAAAACTATCACGTACATTGAACAGTTCAGTTGGTTTAATGTGCAGCTACTGCCAAAACCACTGTAATTCGATTCAAAATGCCATTTGTTGCCGAATTATTTTTCGTTATGCTGCTTACAAGTCTATCTATTGATAAGCTTCGGAAGTTGTTTTTTTTTATGTTATACTATTTCACCTCTCTCCAAGTACATTTATTTCAGATTTTAAGTTATTCTTACAAGTGATTCTTTTATACAGAATTTTCAATGTAGAATTTTATATTATAAGTACCTTGCACTTTATTTAGACAAGACATTAAAATTTGATCAAGTGCACAGTATGTTTCAAAACTACTTCTGCATAACACAGTTTTACAAAAATTTTGCTATTTCCCTTTGATTTACTTAAGCGTAGTTTTTATCTAACTGTTTTAGTAGCAAAAAAGCAGAATAAAATTTAATTTCATTCGCGAAGAATTATCGACAAATGACATGATCTGGTCTGAAATCAATGGTAAATGGAATTAAGCAATAGTATTTTTCAAAATATGTTGACAGTAAAGTATTATTTTCAAGATTTTTGCAATAATTTAAATTCAAAATTAGTAGCAGAAATATATTTAGAATATAGAGTCCTGTACACTTCACAAAAGAAAGTTAAAAAACATTTTGTGTAATATTACAACTTCAGTAACGACATCATTTGTGACTCATACTTCCTGAGCCGGAATTACTGTCTTAAATATTTTCCTTTTTCTCAATGCTTCAAAAACTAATTAACCCTTTATCTAATGACGATACTTATAAGTACCACTCACTTTAAAATAACATAGAATAACCAATTTTACGAATATTCTGACAATACTTTGCATATGTATTCCCTGGAATCCACTCTTCCAAGATATATGGCAGCACGGGTTCCATGATGAGCATTTTAGCGGGGACGGTAAATAGTTTTATAGCAAAAATTACGGTTTTACCGGATTGCAAAGATTATCATTTTTGTTCCGCAAAAATAGTTGTCCAAATTTAAGTGTCTTACTTTTTTTTGTATGTTAATGAGGACCTTAGAAAACGATTTAATTCTTTATTTTAAGTAAACAGTGTATATAATTAATTTTACAATGGAATATCTTTCATTATTTAATTAGCTCTAACGGATTAAATTTCCCAAAGCTGAGTATTTTGTTTATGTATATCCCTTAATTTTCAATGTAGTGATCCAAAAAAATATTGTACAAAAAAAAAACTGCAGTAACTCATAATGTGGTAGATAAAGGGTTAAACAATAAAATATTAATGTACTTAAGGATATTAACATTGTAAACAGGAGTTTAAATTTGCGCAGTATAAATGAGTATGTTTATCTAAATAAATCAAAAACGTGAATATATTCAAAGACTATATACACCAAATGACTTTTAAGAATTTGGAATGTATTCCTCATATGCATACATTATAGTACCCAAGTTAAATTATTCATGTCTATGTCTATCTATGTTACAATATTCTTTCACAATGGTTTTTTTTGGTTTCACTATTATATGGAGAATGCAAATATACGTTAATTTTATTAATTTATCAAAAACGTTGTTTATGAAAAATGTTGTATTAAAAGTAAAATAAAAGAAACAAACATATGTATTGTAATCAAGGTATAATGCTTGTTCGAGTTTAATAATATAACAGCTGAAAAATATTTCACAAAATACCATAAGGTTTTTCAGAATATATTTAGATGTATGTAAAAGGGGGAACATTTTTGAATTATTTTATTATGCATATGCATATATAAATATATACAGGGATACTTCAGCTTTAGTAAGTATATGATTGAGATAACGTGAAAGGAGAAGATTGTCCTAAAGACATGATATCGTTTTATGCGAAAAACACATTGATTACTTTACATTTTTCATATACAGGACTGTCTACCAGCAAGATATTTAGAAGTTCATTGCATCAATGGAAATTTTTTGCTTTCGACTATGTTCACACTTTTTAAGCCTTTTATGTCTGAAAAAATCAGAAAAATGGTAAGTAGATTTTCATAAATTTTGTTATTTTTATACCATACATGAGTGTTTGAAATTTTTTTAAATACATTTTAAAATTAAATTAAAATATACACGTTTTTCTACAATTTTAAATTAAGAAAAATTAAATGTCTAAAGCTTTTTTAGAAGTAAATGCCACTGGTGAGTAGTAATACATTCTAGTAATTTTAAAGAAAGAAAGAAGTATCGTGTTATTTCACACACATTAAATTACAAGGGTACATATATACGTATTATCGCAACTTATCGGCGACATTATATGGACCAAAGCATATGATTACCAATTCAGTGCATGTGACATGAGGTTGCCAACTTTGTGAGTTATCTTGAACGTTGGCGATTGTTGATATAATACGTAAGTTCCGATATATGAAGAGGATAATTTTATTCATTTTCAGTTCCTACTATTAGCTTACTCTCACTACATATTTATTTATTTATATATAATCTTGTTCCAATTTTCAGTCGTTAATAAAATACTTTCTATTCATTCAATCGAGTTCAAATAAATTTTTTTAAACTTGTAGTGGAGAACACTTGATGTCAATATATATAGTTCTTTCAATTATTAATTAATTTATCAAATGTGATTAAATTAATTATCGGTTTTGACGCCAATTTAGATTTGTCTCTATTGTTGTTAGAATGTAACTGTTAAAACAAAGACAAATGTTGGCGTCGAAAAATTGTTTTTCAGCCAAACCGGGTGTGCATTGTTGCAACAATGCAGACAAATAAGGCTCTTTTTTCAATGCCTACTATTAGTTTACTCCTTCCCTATATAAATATATATATATTTATTTATTTATATATATATCCTATTTCAATTTTCAATCATTAATAAAATAATTTCTTTCCATTCATTCAAAGTAGGAATTGACTTTATTTTTTAATATATTACTTGTTTCTGTATTAATATCAATTTAATGTCGGATGAATCAAAAAATTATTTTAAAAAAAATATTTACTGAATGCAAACATACACAAAATACATTTTCGCATAGTAAAAAATAGAATACGCATTTACATTGATATAATACACTTATAAATTTATCAGTATTTCATTATGTATTTTATAATAAATTTAATAATACTAAATTAAAAACACAACATAAGCCTGTCACCAATGACCCCATAGGCTTGTCATATATAAAATTATATACAAAAATTAACACATCTTGATAATTTGTACCGTTTATAATTAATCCCTTAACTACCGATTAAAAAATACGTGATTCGCTCAGCAATACAACCGTCTTCCACGTAGGCGTGCGTATTAGATGTATTGGCGGGTGGGGAGAACAGGAATAAATAAGCAAATCCTCTGAAATAAGTAAATATTTTGCAAACACTGCCAAAGTCCTTTTTTTGCATTCTAAAGGCTTCGGAATAATTTTAAGGATAGCAGCGCACAGAAAAAAAATCATATTTCGGAAAGACGTATATATACGCACAGGGGCAATTAAAGCTTTGGTTGAGTGAGAGGTTTATATACGCCTATGGCAAGGGATTAAAGTAATATTGCAGCTGTAGCGTCAAAGTATAGTTCTTTTTAAATTAAATACATTGTTCATGTATCGGGGGGCGATGAAAGTTATGATTGAATATTGGGTCGCAAGCAATGAAACTTTGAGTAGCACTGTAATAGTGACTATATTTCAACAATTGACATTAAATTCTACAAAATCTTAAGAATCTTTTTTTTTGGTTTAATATAGCTAATAATATATTTTGATTTATTTAAATTTGGGTATAAGCCCATCAATTCAATACTAATGGTATTTGACCAATGTAATTCATCGTTTATATACACCGGTGGCAAGAGATTAAAGTCATGTTGTAGCTTTAACGCCAAAGTATTGTTTTCTTTAATTAAATACATTGTTATGGCATAGAAGGGAAGACGATGAAAATTATGATTGAATATTTGGCCGCAAATATTGAATGCAATGTGATAGTGTCTGCATTTCAATTATAGACATTATATCCTACATAAACTAAAGTATCTTTTTTTTTCGGTTTAACATACCTAAAAATAAATTTTGATGTATTTAATTTTGTATTTAAGGCCATCAATTCAATATAAATGACATTTGACCAATATAATCCATCGTTTCAGACTATTAACTTACATTTTTTGTACGTTACAGTTTCACTTCCATTCATCACCGGATGAACTACTGAACTATTTCCCTGCAGAAGTATTACCTGTGCAATATGGAGGTACACTTTCTGATTACTACATGGCTGATTGGTTGAAAAAGGCTAACAAACAACACGAGGATTTAACAGTTAAAGGTCAAAAAAATATATTTCCATAATGTCAAATCCATTCATCTATATATAATTAGAATACAATATATTTATAATAGATAAGATTAAAAGGCTTTTAAATGTATATTTTGATTTTTTTTTTTCCATTTATGTTTCTTGTAAATACATCCCTTGTTCTGTATTTTTGAGTATTAAATATTTTTTTTTGGAAAAAAAAAGTGTTTGAGTCAATTACCTTTAAAAAATTCAAAGTACGTGTATGCAAACACAGTGAAATACGCTTAACGCAAAAACGCTTAAGACGAAATATCGGTTAATAGGAAATAATACAACTGTCCGGCAAACTACTATGTTATTTTATACATTTTTTCCCCTTTTAACACAAAAGGAATATAGCTTAAATCGAAAAGGTTTTCATTCTGGGAATGAGCAAAATACCGAAATGGTTGAGAAAGTTTTTTTTATTATTGGACTATACTACTGTATCATTGGAAGAATTCATTGCATTAGATAATAATAATGTGTGTTCAGCCTTAATTATGGCATAGAAAGACATTTTTGAATTTGTTCAAAGGTTAATACGATGAAAATAAAATGAATAATGCTGCTGCTGATCCCACATCATTTTGAATTAGGAACATAATAAAAAATATGCTCAGTTACTTACATGCACGTTCCAATGTCGAAAGGAATAAAAAAAGTGGACGACATCGAATAATTTGTTGCTGAAAAAGACAACGCGAAAAAAATATGTTCCCAAAATTCAACATATGTATTGTTTTTCAAAAACTTGAAAATTTTGTTTTATATTTCATCAAGTTCTTGCTTATGTTTTTGTTCCATTGATTTTTTTTAAATACTTGCATATATACACATCCGTGTAAATAAAATGTACTCAAATAAAATTAATTTTGTCAAAGTTATGTTTTCTTTTTTTCTTTCTAAATATTCTTTAACACGAAAAAATATTTCATTCCCCTCAGTTTCGTGTTAAGCGTTTTTCACAGTATTTGAAAAGGCAGAAGTTCAAAGTATCCGCCGTGTATATCGAAGCAAGCCTGAGCATGTCGCGGAATAGATGAATTCCTATGTAGAAGCAACGCCGTGTCCACCTAATATAAGTACAATCAGCTTTCAGACAAGCAATAAATCCGTTTGTGTGCTCAATACGTCTCGGCATGCTGATTCCTTGAAATTGTCCCCCAATAAAAAAAAATCCAATAGTGAGAATATTGGGGACCGTAGGGGTCACAGAGCAGTCCTATGCTGAGTCCGGCATACGACTCAACCAATCCCGGACAGCAGGACAAAATGGAGTAAGAGTCGTCCCCTGAACCATCATGATTCAACAATTATAGTATTTTTATTGTAAATCAGGAGTTGGCAACTTATTACACACGATACAATTCGTAGTAGCACTCTGCGCTACTCTACAAATTTGTCACTTTATGAGTGGATGGAAATTTATAAATTTGTAATGAACCTTATTTGATTAACATCTTCAGAGAATAAACATTTATGGAATAACGAAAAAAACTGAAATTTAGCTATTTTGTAAATTAATGAATAGCATTGCTGGAGAGATTTAATTGTTTGAAGAGAGAACAATACATGCACTTTGCTTTCCACTCTTAGTTCTACATATCTAAGTAAAAACCATTCCCTCTCATATGAAACATATTTCGAGTCTGAAAAGAAATTGTTAAGAAACTGAATGCTGAGAATCGTGTAACATTGGAAGCCACAAACTATAATCCGTATTTTGCGATATGAAAGTAGAGTGGTGCAAGCACTATGCTCGCATTAAAATTTTTACTCATCTTTTTTGAACTATAATGAAGAGAAATACTTATATTGTATGTGTTGTGTATTTCTTATTTAAATAAATGCGCTTAAAAATGCCCAAAAAATGTGTGCAGTTAGAATTTTTATTTATTTTTATTTTTGTGGAAAAAATAGTTGTATTTTAAGCTGTTTATTTTTTATACTAAAAACATCTTTAAATAATGCCAAAATTACTATATAATAAAACTGTAAATTTATATCATTGACCTATATTTCCTAACACTGCAAGCATTATCTTGGAAATCGAATTGTTTCAAAAATGTCCTATTGTGTGTCACGCTGAATCATATTGGTAGATTCGTTTGGCACGCCACAGCTGAAAGGTTGCCGACCACAGTTGTAAACTAAGAATCTTACAGCTACAGTTCTTTGGACATCTTTTATGCACTCTCAACGAGAAATCTGACTGTGCAGAGTTTGAGCACTATTTTTGGGAAACTCCGTGTTAATATTCCTAGATAATTTAAATGTTTCATGGCCCAGTTTATGGATTAGATTTTTTAATCCCTATTACTACAAAACTATGGAATCACGTTGACCACTAACACTTTATACAAAGGTACAAATATCTTTACATAAAGGTACTACTTTACACATAAAGGTAAAAAATATCTTTAAAATGACGATCTTACAAACTTCAATTAAATCATATGAATTTTATTTGCTAATATACTCTTTAAGAGAATTATTAAAAATATATTTAGAGGATTTGCGGGATTGAAACATTTTGATGGATTTTTATCTTCAGTGATTTCTTCTCAGACAGAATCATTTCTATTTCAATGGTAAAAACACTTATTTTTAATATTCACAAATATATATATATTTGCTAGAAATTGTTACAGTCAATAGTGCTGAAAAATTTTTTCTCTAAGAACTAAAATTAATTTCTTTGCGAGAAAAACGTTGTTGTTTAAAGTTTTCAATAGAGGACAAATCATTTTCTTTTCTTTTCCTTTATCTTTAAAAGTCACACAAACAAACATTATAAAACAAACAAACTTTGTAAGTGATACTCAGATTTTCTCAAAACCATGAATACATTAGCATGTCATAGTAAAACCTTACGTACCATTTTTCGTTCTATATGTATTTATCTTTTAAACTAATCATGTAATCCTCGGAACACCTTGAGGCTCATAGTAAGCAGTTCTTTGAATCAACATGAGTAATAATACAGCTAACGAAATATAATATAAAGGTAAATATTTTACTAAAAATTCTATCGAGAAATTCTCACACAACCTCTGGTTGTAATTTACTACGTTTTCCAATGACCTATTCTGATTTATAATCTCAGTATGGAGTAACTGCATGCCTGGATTTTCCAAATATTTGCGAATCTGCTTAAATTAGTCCAAAATTCTTGCATGAAATATTTTGTTCGAAAATGCTTTGTTGTATAAATATAATTATTTACAATTATATAAAAAAAGAAACAAGGGAAAATGCAAAGCTGATTTGAAAACAACAAACATTCCTTTGTTCTATTCTATAACAAAGCAAAACATATTCTCAGCAAAATGGGATGAATATTGATAAATAACCAATACTTTATAAAAGAAGAAAAAATTATTTACATTTCTCTTTCATTTTTTTTTCTTACTGTCGTTTTATTTGTTCTTCGAAGTCTTCATGTGACCGCGGTAACCTAGCACTTTTTTTCACGAAATCGAAGCCGACGTGTATTGATGCCACTAAAGACCCGCCGTGTAGAAGGCCCTTATAAACGTTACTCAGTCGAACTCAAAGTCCTGCCTTTGGTGTGGTAGTTTGAAGAGTAAGGTGCAAGCTCACAGGTGTCACCTTGTATACTTGACTAAGACCCAACGTTACAAGATTCGTTGCCCAAAGCCCTCGTGTTGTTTTATAAAGGGCCTTTAACTCTCAACTCAAGGTCTTCATCACATACACCTCAGGACCAGTGAAAGGAGAAAGAAACGTTTCCCCAGGCCCGTACGTTTGCAGAGTACACGCACGAACGGAACCGGACGAATTTTTCCTGCTAAGCCTATTTTCATTTAAAAACCCATATAATATTTCAAATGCAATCAAATACGCCAAAACTTACAAACTATTACCTTAGAAAATACCTAAAAATACAATACAAAAATTTTCGCTATATTTAAAAAAAAAATGCGAATTTTAAAAAGAAAATGTTTTTATTTTAATACAATAATACTCATTTCGCCATGATGGTTAAAATAAAATAAACGAAAAACTTATAAAGTACTATCTAGCAAATCCGAAACGATAAATTTACTCTCACAAAAACTTGTTGTTGAATTGATACATATCTTTTAAATAATAGTTAAAATTGTTTTTTATTTTAATTAATTGTTATATAGCTTATAATTTTCTTAATATTATTTTTTCTGTTCTTATAGTTGTGTAACTCTGGTTGCGATCGCAGCGAAAAAGAATCGTTTGTTCTTATTGAATTAAAAATGAGTCAGAGTATAAAAGAAAACAAACGTTTCTTTTTCGTTAAAAATGAGTCATTGTATTTGTGTCCAATTAAGATCTACTTTTTAAATGTCTTTGAGTATAAAAATTATTGTTTTGAAAACAAAACACAAATAAATAAATGCTGAAACTATTATTATGAATTTCTGATGCCCACTAAACTAATAAACTTTCCATCTTCTGTTTCTTTCTTCTGTTCGTACACTTTTAATTTCCCAAAACATTTAATGATTTCGACTAATAAAAATCAATATATTGGAATCGTTATTTTTAATGATATCTACAACTTATTCTTAAGGGATTAATGTAATCAATTTTTTAAAAATAGTATATAACCATTTTTTTTAAATATTAATAATTAAAAATCTACTAAATAATTACGCCACAAAAGTCTTTCTACACTTAACAAAAATCTCAACATAGCTTTAAATATTATATTTCTTTATTGAAATTTAGTACTTAGTAGGATATATCTTTTAAGATCCGCAACAACGTTTAAACGTCTAGGTATAGATTTAATCAGTTTTTTGTAATTTCTGCATCGATTTCCTACCATTCTTCTATGATCATTGTTTTTACTTCACATTATGTGATTATATGTCATGCTTTCTGTTTTTAAATCAAAATTTCTCGAGATATGTTTTATTGGGCTAAATAAAGTGATTGAGGAGGTGTTTTAGAATTTGGGGACAGTTATAGAGATATCTGCTGCGTACATTGAGAGCAGAGCGCTTGGCGTCATTATCCTGTTAAAAAATGATGTCGTCTCCTATATCCAAATTTTGGACAGATAATTTAAAATTTCTCTTTAAAATATTTAAATAGAGCTCATGATTCAGAATACCATAAAAAAAATACCAAATTACCTAATTCTGAGGCCCATTTACATCCCCACGCAAGAACACTTCCACCTCCATGGTTCATTCATCAAAGTAGATTCTTGGGATTAAGTTTCAGAAAATACAAAATTGACAGCAAATGGATTGGGATGTCAGAAAATTCATGATTTCAAAGGGTATATAATAGCTTGTAAATGAAAAAATGATGAGTTTAACCTCAAGTATTTATGTGGAGCAAGAACTTTTCCACTTCCATGCTTCAGAATGGAGGTGGAAATGTTCTTGCGTGGAGGAGTAAATCAGCCTCAGAATTAGGTAATTTGGTATTTTTAAATAAAAGTGAAATTTTAAATTATCCGTCCAAAATTTGGATATAGGAGACGACATCATTTTAACAGGATAATGACGCCAAGCGCACTGCGCTAAATGTACGCCACTGGTATCTCTATAAATGTGTCTAAATTCTGAAACACCTCCTCAATCCCTTTATTTAGTGCTGTAAAATATATTCGGAAAGATTTTAATTGAAAAAAAGAAAACATGACACATAAACATATAATGTTGTGTAATAACAATAATCATAGAAGAATGGTCAAAAATCGATACAGAAATTACAAAAAAACTGATTAAATCTATATCAAGACGTTTAAAAGTTGTTGTCGATACTAAAAGATATCCTATTAAGTACTAAGTTTAGAAATAAATGCAATATTAAAGCTATGTTGAGATTTTTGTTTAGTGTACGAAGACTTTTGTGGCGTAATTTTTTTAGTAGCTTTTTTATTATTAATTTTTTGAAAAAATTGTTATACTATTTTTAAAAAAATGATTATGTCAATCCATTAACCCGTCCAGGACCATGATCGCATCTATGTGATCACGCGTTTCTCCCTCCAGTGCCCACGGTACCATATACAGTGGGACGCAAAAGTGTTCATACAATTGCAATTTCAAATAAAATTTAATGTTTTCAACTAATAAAAATTAATATATTGGAATCGTAATTTTTAATGATATCTACAACTTGTTCTTAAAAAAATTCAAGAATAGCCAATTTTTACGAATAACAGCGTCAATTTTTCTTTAAAATTATCTTTCACATAATCAGATATAAAAAATTGTTTACTCAAACTTCATGATTCCAAGCATTGGGAAAAAAATTATTAATAATATAGTTCTTATTTAAAAACAAGTAATGTGTAAAAAAAAACTTTTAAGTCAATTCCTACTTAGATCAACAACGAAAAATTTTATTTTAGCTACTTTTTTATTAAATAGTTACAATTAATATAAATATGCATATACATAGGACAGAATCACAACATTAAGTGGTAATTAGTTTTTTTTAATTATCATTAAAGTATCGTATTGTCCTTTTAATTTCAGTCCAATTGAATGCTTTAACACTTGAGGAAAAAAAACCTTTTCAAGTTTTGACACAAGTCGCCAAAAGGGTCGCTAATTCTCCAAAGTGGCTGTATTTGTTATTCTTTAAATAATTAGTTTTAATCAATATTACTTCTTAGTAATTATAATTAAATTATTGTATTGTCATCCAAAGTGATCCTGTATATAAAAATTTCAGCTCAATTCAGCGCTATAAAATGTATTTTATTAACGATTGAAAATTCCATCAAGATAAATAAATAAATAAATATATAGACAGTGCGAGCTAATAGTAGGAATTGGAAAAAAAAAAAAAAAA
>BMAV01004557.1:0-20363 GCA_019973955.1 Trichonephila inaurata madagascariensis | reverse complement strand
AAAAAAAAATTGTTTTAATATGGGTAAACAAGTATAGAACAAATATATTTTTTATTATTCTTATTTTGCCAAAAGGTTCAAAGTTGTTTTTTTTTATAATAATAATGTAAAATTTCATAGATTTAAGTTTAATGTTTTCTTTGATGAAGATTTTTTTCAATTGAATTCTCTCTCTCTCAGTCAAATTATTTATTTAATTATTCAACCTTTTTTATGTAAGATTGCCATATTTCTTTGAGGGAAAAAAAACTCACATGGCAATAACATACAGCTGGAAAAATGTTCTGGAATTTAATCTTATATATTTTTAAAGATTTATTATCTAATCTATATATTTAAAAATCTTTTATTTTAAAGAGAAAAATTAAATTTCCGTTTCTTCAATTGGCTTTAAAATTTTCCTTATCCATAGTCGTGAATATTTTAAGGATAAATTTTTAAATAACTTTATTTCTTCCATTTGCAAGGTATAATTTAATTGAGGAAGAAAAAACCAACGAGATTTAAGTAACAAGATTAATAAACTGTTAAAATGTACTTTCATTTATCATTTATTTAAAAAAAAATGGCTGTCACAAATTTATTATTAAATTCCATATTTTTAGAAATTTATTGACATTATATTTTTCCAACCCATTTCGTTCCATAAAGGAATGTTTTTAAATTATAATACTGTATACATTTCAATTAAAGGGACATTATTTTACTTTATAAAGGCAAAATTTAAAAAAATATATTTAAAATTTTACATACATATAGACATTAATATGATTATTTTAAATAGATGCACATGAAGAAATATGTAATTTGAAAAACGAGTGAAATAAACTGACAGAAGCTCCAAGAATTTTTGAGAACATTAAAAAATGTCAAATCTAAGGTTTCTTCTAAAAATTTTTAACCATTTTTAAACTGGTTTAAAGCTATCTTTAAAATGAGTTATTTAATAGAATACGGTATATTGGAATATGTGAACTATTTTTGAACTTTTTTAATGCATGAGTTTGAACTAAAAACTTAATGCAATTTTTGAAGGATTTATTGAAGTTTTAGACGTTTAATATGTATGAATACATGTTTCATTTATTTAAAGTACCAAGCTCAATATCCGAAAAAAGCTCAAATATTCTTTTAAAAAAATAATCTTTATAGTTTGGTGTGCTATGCTAAAATATCAGTTATAGATATATTGTAGTTGCGATTAGTACATTTCTTTTCTGATAATACTATTTCTCATACCGATAACAATACTAATATGAGTACTATTTTTATTGTTTTATTTTAAATGAGTAGTATTTTTGTAAAGAAAGGTATTATAATGGTTGTACTATTTTTAGAGAAATATAGCAAACATTGAAATGGGATTCATGAAATGGAATTGTTATAGCTTGCTTAACCCTTTATCTACCAACGCAGTACTTATAAGTACCACTCCTTTTAAAATTACATAGAATTACAATTTTTATGAATACTCTGGCAATGCCTTACAGGAATATACTTTTAAATCTACTCTTCCAAGATATATGGCAGCACGAAAAATGCAGCACTTCTATGATGAGTATTTTAGCGTGGAAGGTGAACAGTTTTAAAGCAGAAGTTGCGTTTTCAGCCGACATTTTGATTTGATTGCGAAGATTGTCATTTTTGTTCCGAAAAAAGTACTTAATATCAACAGGTAAGTGTCTTATTTTTTTCTGTTAATGAATACCTTAAAAAATGATTTGGCTATTTATTTTAAGTGAACAGTATATATAATTAATTTTACAGTGGGGCCGTGGGTAGCCTAGTGATTAGAGCACTGGACTCCGGACCGGAAGGCCTGAGCTCGATGCCCGTACCGCCAAATACCCTCCGAGTACACGCGGAGCACGTGCTCGTTAAATCAGTGGGTCCGAATGTATTGTGGGCTGAATCACGAGTGCAGGAAACTGGAGAAAATTTCCCTCCAATTCAGTTTCATGCCTAAATTCTGGAGGTGGAGACAGGTCGTGTCGCCATCTATCGTTCCTTCAGGAATTTCTCCGAGCTAAATCGTACTGTCACCTAAATGGTGCTCAAGGCTAAAAGCCAATGACAGGCGTACTTCTAGCCCATTGCCACGATGAATTTTGTGGACCTCAATCTGACTATGTCAGACAGTTGGCATAAGCAACAACAACAACAATTTTACAGTTGTGATACTTATAAGTAGCGACAGCACACTGGTTTTTGGAGCAAGAACTTCGTTTTTTCCCCTTCCGTGTAGCTTAAAGCTGCATTTTGTTGTATTGAAGTATCTTCACTATAAAGCAGGGGTGGTCAATCTGCGGCACGCGTGACACAATGTGGTAGGGTGGAGTTGTAATAGTGGAACGCGAAGACTTGAAAAATTTGAATAAATAATAATAAATAAAAAAATGTTCACAATTTTATTCAAATGAGGTTATTTCAGACAAAAAAAAACCCCTCAAAATTTGGATCAACGTGTTTGGGAATATATATTTTCTATTATAAACATAAAAACTAAGAATACCTCTCAAAACGAGCTGATATGCACGAAAAGCAACTTATTTTATTAGGCCCCAAACAACCTAATATACATGACTTGTCAGGCAAGAGTACAATTTCAAAAGCCACATTAAGTATTGCTGGTTTATAATAACTATCTAGAATTAAATGCTTTAAACTACTTTATTCTATGCCTAACTTAACTGATTGAACCTTTAAAAAGTTTATCAACAATGGAGAGAACCTAAGTTGTATTTTATATATATATATATATATATATATATGCCAGATTTGAATAGTTTAGCTTCAAAATTAATAAGTAATAAATAAAAAAGGAGCGAACTCTTTACAATCGCGTAAGGATTTGTGGGTAAATAAGCCTATTTAAAGGTGGAGCAAGCGCTGACGAAGAAGAACGCATCCCAAAAAAGTTCCTGGACCCTCGCCGAATTGGTTGTAATTGTTCACCCCGTTGCCCCAAGGGGCCCGTTGAATTTTATGTAATTGAAGCAAAATAAAAATGTTATTATAGAGATGATAATATATATAATATATATATATATATATATATATAATATATATCTCTCTGTGTGAAAATCGCATAATATAAGTTAATAAGTAACAATTTTTTCATCTTTTCTTTTTTAATATTTGAAAAAATTTGGGAATTCACCATAATTTTTTTTTGAGTTATGACACTCTTTTTACAAAAAGGGTTTGGGCCCCCCCTGCTACAGTGCAATAGAGTTATGCCTTTCTTAGCCTTTCTTTTTTACTTAGCTTATTTGTTTTGCTTTTCCGTATTGTTTTATTATAATGTTTTCAAAAAATTTTGAAATTTATTTTTTCTTTTTATTTTCCACACAATTAAATTAAATATCTGTTCTTTTTTCCAAAATTCACAACATTTTTATTTTTGTATGTGTAACTGAGATTTATGAATAATAGAAGATTTTAAAGGTGTTTATATTATTATTATTATTATTATTATTATTCACTTTTCTTAGAAGGCTCGGGAAAAAAAACTCAGTATTCAAGCAGCTTTGGATTTATTACAGAACCTGCCATCTGAAATCAGTGATGTACTAACAGATGATTTTTCAAATGAAGGTCCCAGTAAATAATCTGTTGGAATGTTCGTAAGATTCTTAAGATGACGATCAAAAGACTAAACAATACAAAGTGCAGTAGTCAATTTAAGAAAATACATATTTTGCCTACACCTAGATGCAGTACTTAAAAAAACATTCAATTAAAACCTCACTCAAAATGCACTACCTGTAATGAATTTTTGTGTATTAACAGAATGAAAGCTGTTTCTTCAAAATATCTTTAAATTTTTACTTTTTAAGTATAAAAGTTTTTTTATGTTTTTGGGTAAAACAATTTTAAAAATTTAATTTTTTTAAAAATAGATATTTTGTGCTGAAAAAATATTAGTGTTCTTCTTTTTTAGCTTTTTTAAGTTTTAAACTGCTTAAAAAGTCATTCTGTTTTTTTCGTATTATGAGAATATTTTATCCCTTTTTGGGGACTGAAGTATTTTTAAAGAAAATTCCTCATTAATTAGCTCTAACGAATTAAATTTTCCAAAGTTGAAAAATTTTTATTTATGTAAAACCCCCTTAATTTTCAGAAAAAAAAAATGCATGAAAAAAATTTGGGGTAAATCATAAGGGATAGAAAAAGGGGTTAACGATTTAGCATCTCTTTGACAACAGACAGCCATTTAATGATTTGATTCATTCTCCTTTTATCCCAAAATGAGTAGAGTATTTTTTTTAAGTTAATCTTCTTTTTTTAGGTTAAAAACCCCCAATTTTTTTTGTTTTTTAAAGGTGCAAGGGAAAAGGGTTATATTTTCAAAAATAAGTGCAATACATCTTGAGAGGAAATTTTTTATCATGTTCATTAAAAAAAAGGGGTTGAAAAAAAAATAGTTTACTCTAATATCTAAGAGAAATTAGTTAAAATATGTGTTAGGTGATTGGTATTCACAAATTCGCTGACTATCCCTTCCAAAGCATGCCTACCCTCTTAGCCCAAAGTTTTTGAAATGACATACTGGAGAAATACCATTGCGCAAACATTAAGAAGTCTGAATTTAAAATTTAAACCGGGAAAAACTTAAGAGGTTGTAACATGGTCCCCAGTAGGATTTTCCCAAACCCTTTCCCAAACCCAAATTTCCCAGGCAGATGGCAAAAAAAGAGTTTTCCGCAGACTGTCTCGAGATATATATCTGGGCTTGGCATTAATAATGGTCATTTTAAGCTTTTGATTATGTTTATTAACCCACTGCAAGTCAGAAAATTTCTGCACTATCTTGATCTTATGACCTGTGTTACAGACACTGGCGTAGCTTTTAAAGTGGGGGAACCCGTATAAAAACTTTTTTTCCTGGGGCCCCTTTTTCGGAAGTGAAACCCGTGAAAGGGTAATGTAGTTATACATTTTTTCCCTGTATCATTGATACGGTGGTATACGCCCCTGGTTACAAAACACTAGATATCGCGGTTTCCCCTTTGTGTAGCATAAGAATGAAGGCAATTTTACCCTTTTCCCCCCCCCTTTGGGGAAATTGCATACATGGTTTTATTGAAGGCTGGAAACTAAATATCATTGGTTGTGATGAAGCCTATATTTATTCATAACATATTTTTCTCCATCAATTACTTTTCACTTGAATACGCAAAAACCGTATTTTAACAGAAAGGTTTCAAAAAAGGAGTCACACCCCTTTGAAAAAACCATTGAATGCTTACCATTGCTTTTTGCAAGAGTTGTGGATTTATCTGACCTCTGCTGTGTTACTACCCATTGCTAATCTTGTAAAAACCCAAAGGATTCTATGTCGGTGAGACAATGCAAACCCCACTTCGGGAAATTTCCCCCGATAAGAGCAAAACAGCCCCATTTTGAAGTATATTTCGTTACATTTAGGGTTTATGTCTAAAAAATGAATTTGCAGATAAATTGGCAAAAACAGGTACGTGATATATCAGACCCCCTTTTGGAAGAAAAATCTTTTTAAACAGTTCTGTAGTTTAAAAATTAATTTTGCCATGAGGGACCCCCCCCATCCGAACTAAATGAAAGAACAAGAAAGGAAACCGGGATTTAAAAAACCCATTTTCAAGCTCGGTGATTATATCAGATGTTATATTGGGGTTCCCCTTCTTGGGAACAACCTGGGTGACTACCGTTTTTCTCCCCTGCATGAACTTGGGATCATGGACACCCTTTCATCCCCCGGACTACGACAATCTGAAAGGTTTATGAAACCCTTCCTTTGACCGACCTTTGAAGGTTAGTAATATTTCCTCTCTTTTTTTTTGGAGGAAAGGGGAACTCTTTATTTTGTTGGTGACAAATTTTCTTTCTTCTTTGTGGTTTTTTAACAAAAAGTATGATTTGTGATAGTCACCCCTTTTTTTTCTGTGTTTTTCCCCGTAAAAAGAAATATATTCTTTTCTCCCCAGCGGCACTGAAATTTTAAAAAAAAGTCTTAGGTACGTAATTTATATTTACATATTTTCATAATGCTGATGAAGCTAATATAAGGAATATTACCTAATGTTTAGCCTATTTAAAAGCTGTAGGACAAATTAAGGCTACATTTTTTACAATTAAATTTAAGGTCGTATATTTTAGGTTCTGAATTAAAATTTGTCCCTAAAAATAAAATATTTTACAATGACAACATTGTAACTGTTTTCATACTACAATATTTTAATTATTGTAAAATTACTTTGTATTATGATATTCATTTTCAGTGATTGGAATATACAATTATGAATTAAAATTTCAATATCAGTTCAATTTGAAAAAAATTAATCTTCATGGCTACACATATATATAAAAATTGCTTACAATTTACTTCTAAACATCAGAAAATAATTCGTTATCGATATTAAGATCAATTGTATATATATATATATATATTCAATCAGTGTACTAAATTTTCAGAAGTTTTAATTACCTAGAAACACACATAAAAAAATTAAAAAAAAAAAAAATTATTTTTTCAAAAACAAATATTGAAATATATTTTTAAAATTAATAAAACCCATTAGTAACAAAATAATTTTTTTAAAATTTTTGGAAAAACGGGAAAAAAAAAATTTAATTTCCCAATACTAAAACGCTAAATTTTTTTTTTTTTCATATAAATAGTGGGAAAAGAAAAAAAAAAAAAAAAAATGCAAAGGAAAATATCATATTCTCTATGGGCATTATACTTTTTTCTTGTTTATCACAAAAAACTGGAAAAAAAAAGAAATTTTAATTTTCTGATAAATTTTTCTTTTTTTATTTTTAAAAAAAAACATCGTCATGATAGTAAATGAAATAGAAAATGAGATAACAAAAACAAATTGTATGGATTTTATTCTTATTTTAATTTTTTCCCAAAATTATACTGGTGAATATTGTTAAAATTTTATTTATTTCGGGTTTATGATACCCCAAATTTTTTTATTACATTCCCGATGAAAATTAACCCCGTTACACCTCTTTTTTAACGAAATTTGCACGGTATTTAATAAAAAATGTATTATCGTTTTGCTTACGAGCTTTTTTTTTTGGAATTTTTTTTAAAAATCATGGCTTAAAAACTACGTCTCAACAATTTTTTTTTATTTTAAAAATAAATATATATTCTAAAGTTAACTAAAAAATTTTTTTTTAAAAATTTGGTTTTATACAAAGATGCTATAGAATTTTTTTTTAAAAAAGACGATTTCGGGTTTAAGTTCGTCTGTTTTTGCAATCATTTTCTTTTTCCCCCTTCTTCCAGTTTTAAAACCCCTTTTTTTAAAAATTTTCCATCTAATTGGATTTATCCCCCTTTACCGGGGAGATCAGAAAAAAAAAAGTTTTTCCCAATGCTTTCAAAACCACAAGATTTAACCAAAACCCCAATACACTAAGCAAAAGGAAAGCTGAGGGTTTTATTTATCCTTTATAAAGAATTTTTTTTTCCGAACTAGCTACTTCGGCTATTTTGATCTGGCACTTTAAAAAAGATGGGGTTCAGAGGGGTTTAAACCCTTTGGAAAAAAAAAATTCTACTTTTCTTTTATTGAAGAGAAATTTGAACACGTAATCAAAAAAAACCTCATGATGTCCCATATCGATGAAGAAAAAGCAAATATTTTTAGAATAGTATTTGAGCGCAAATGTTTTCCCTTCACATGAAAGAAATTTTATTGAACCCCAACCTTTCAGTATAAAATTTTTTATATTTAAAAACCCCCTGCACATGTTGAGAAATAGTAATTGCGAATTATGTATCTAGTAATGCGCTTTAACAATAATGGGAAGGAAAAAAAGCATGATTTATTTGATGATTAAAAAATGGTTCATATAATTTTTCCCAATACTTGTAGGTGATGTAATCTTGATAGTTAAAATATTATATTTTTTTTCAGTTTTACTGTGAAAAATGACATAGTAGAAAATTTGTAGATACAAAACCCCCTTAATTTAAAATGTTGCATCAATTTCAATTGGAATTAAAATTTTTTTAAATTTTGGAGTTTCGTTTTTATCGGGTTGCAGTCATTAAAAAAATTGGTGTTTTTGGTACCTAAAATTTTCGCTTTTTGACGATCAAAAAACATAATACTACACCGCGAAGAAAAGTAGAACAAATGCACAATACAAACCCCCCCCAAAACATCAAAAAGCAGTACACACAGCTTTCAAAATCCGACGATATCCGTTAAGGTCTTTTGATTGGTCAAAATACGCTCACGACGCAATACTGCATGATTTTCTTAAAAACCTTGAACTTGGGAAGGGGATTTTCAGAAGATACAGTTGTGGTTAACAATATGTTTTTTTTCCCAGTTTGAGGAAAAACCCGAAATTAAGTAACATGCGAGCTGATAGGGTGGTTCAACATGAGCAAGACCCCAAGAGGGTACACCCCATGAAGGATGCGAAATACTGATGGGCTTCGCTATACCCATGTTTCTTGGGGAACCTTTTCCCCCACTACGTACTACTACCGATACTCCCTGTTGACTGTTCCCTTAAAGGTCATTTGCGAAAAACCCCACTAGAGCTACGGACGTCTGACAACGATTGTACACCCCTGCGAAGCTGATGCTGCAAACTTCCCGTTTCTTCGAAATGTCGCAAAAAAGGAAAAAATTTGTCCTGCAGGAGTTATAGAACATGGCCCCCTTTTTTTTTTTTTATTGTCTGAAATCTTTGTAAATTTCAGCAGCTGATTCCCGGCTGGGGATAATAAAACCCCCCCTCTGCAGTGATTTATTTTCCAATATCAAATTCCCATGCGTCCAATGAGTATCAAAATCAGGAAATGAAGAATAAAAGCTTAATTTTTTTTTTTCCTTGATTTTCACCTTTTTTTAAAATTTTTCTTTAGGGCAGTCCCTCTATCCTAAAAAAAAATTTAAATTTTCTTTTTTTTCTCAAACAAACAAAAAAAAAAATCCCACTTAATGAGAAGGACTTTTTAGCAAATCGTATTCCCAAAAACACCCAAAACTTTTTCAGCCTTATCATTTTGGTATTTGAGGGTTTGATTTGGGTTGGGAAAAAGAGCCTGGAAGACTTGCTGTATAGAGGGGGTGGGTGTGCGTTAAATATATTTTTTTGTTATATCGGGGTTTCAAAGATTTTAAAGCTATCATCTCAAAAAACAAGGTATTTTTCCCGGGGTGATGAAAAGTTATTTTTTTAAAAAAAACCTTTTTAAATGCAGGATACAACCCCGGAATATTTTTAAATAAGTCCTAGATGGTTTTTCATACTTTCTAATAACCCCAAACACAATTATCAGTGTTGAAATACAACTATGTTAAAGATTTTTTTTTTTAGACTAAAGACCTTGTGTGGGCCCACAAGTATAACACAAGGCTTACAAAAGTAAGTCAATACTCAAAAAAATAGTGATAGGGGAAAATTTTATTTTAGAAAAGGGAAAAATTCACAAAAAGGGGGAAACCAAAAAAAAGGGAAAAAAAGGGAAAAAAGATACAACAAATACAGAAAAAAAAAACAAGATTGCTCACATGTGAACAGAGATAATCAAAAAAATTAAAAATATACAAAAGAGGGGAAAATAAGAAAATATGATCACAAAAATTTTCAAAATACAAATAATAAAGCATACAATTTCATACATAGGCAAAATATATATAAACACACACATATATTTCATATAAAACACATAAATATTCATGTACAGAAAATGCTTTTCAAACACGCAAAAAATTTAACAAAATGTTAAAGATTATTCAAAAAGCATTCCTTATCCTATCAAAAAAGTCCAAGTAATAAAAATCGCTTTTGGGGAAGCCTTTAACGGTCAAGACAATACTAACTCTTCCACAGCTGAAAAAAATACCATTGGAGGTGCGGATCTTTTGAGAAAAGACCAGCTTACGCCCTAGATCGTGATATTAATAGATTTCTCAAGTAATTTCCAGAAGCATTCATATGGTCTCCCGAAAATGATGCCAACTTGACTCCCCTTTTTCGTCAACATTTCACTACGTTTCCATTGAGTGCTCCAAATTTTAAAAGTAAGGAAAAAAATAATTTTAGTATGAAATAAAAAATAAAAGAAATAAAAATAAACGTATTACACATCCACATTTAAATTACTTAAAAAATTTTAAGGGTTTACTATACAAAATATATATATATATATGTGTGTATATATAGTAATATAAAATAAAAGTGAAGAAGACTAAAAAACCCACAGTCTAAAAACAGGGGAAAAAATTTAAAATTTACCAGTCACAACAAAAAGTAGATACAAAAAGTCTTTAAATAAACTGGGGACCTATTATGATTTTAAAACTTGCTGAATTAGGCCAAAAGGGGAAATTTGGGTTAGAAGGAGGGGCCCAACCTTCCCCCTACAGCAGAAACTTCGACATAATAAAAAAACCCCAAATTGGGAAAAAAAGCCCCCAATACAAAACGTGGAAGAAAAAAACCTTTATAATATATTAAAATGAAGCTAAGAAAAGAGAACAAAATAAATGTCTCTTGGGGAGGAATAATAAAATAAAATTTTAAAAAATTACGTGTAAAATAATTACTGGGGTTCGAAAAAATTTAACCTTCCGCAGTAAACACCCAACGCTAAAAAGACTTAAAAAAAAATGAATCGACTATTCGGGGAAAGGGAAAAAAATTTGGGGCCACCTGGGTATTTATTTTGGAATTAAACAAACAACTAAGATTTTTTAAAAATAACTAAATATAGGAAGTTTTTAAAAAAGATAGTGAACAAAGTTAAAAAAAATAAAAACCAAAAAGAAATATATTACAAAGTAAATAAACTTGGATGATTATATACTAATCAATTTATTGCAATTAAAATAAGCGGGGTTTTTTTATTTATTTATTTTTTTTAAAAATTTTTTAAAAAAAAAACTAAATAAAAGAAATTAAAAAAAAATAATGAACTAAGATAAAAAAATATTTAATTAGAAAAAGAAAATATATCTATAAATAAATTTACTTGATAATTGTATTCTAAACATTTATTGCAAAAATTCACAAAAAATTTCTTTTTTTTTAAAATGTTATCAGTAACTAAATCATTTTTTCTTTTTTTAAAATTTAAGATAAAAATTTCTAAATATTGATAGGGGAGGTTACAATTTTAAAAAAGGGATTTTTATAAAATTAAAATCAAATGAGTCTCTTTTTTTCAAAAATATTACTTAATAGCAAAAATTTTCCTTTAAACCCTTTTAAAATTTGGGGCCAAAAAAATTACTATTATTATTATAATATATATATATATATATATATATATTATATATAAAATTCCCAATAAAATATGCAAATAGTTATAAGCCAAAATATAAAAAAATATATATGCTTTTATATATGTATAAAAAGTGTTAAGTTTTGCATCTGGCTAAGCCTATAAAATGAAAGGGAAAAGGAATAATTTTTAATAAAGATTTTTTTAAACATTAAAAAAAAAAAAGAATAAAATCGATAGTTTAAAAAAATTTTTTTTAAAAATATTATTGGAAAAAAAATTTAATTTAACTGTTGTTTTTAAAGCAAAATAATTTGATTATTAAAGATACGCTTTTTTTAATTAAATAACAAAAAAAATTTTATTAGATACATGCCATTTTTTCAATAAATTTTGTGAAAAGAAGTGGTTTTTAAACTATTCTTTGTTCTTAAAAAAATTTTTCATTATTCATTAAAAAAGGGAAAGAAAGTTTCCTTCAAAACTGTAAGTTTTTTTTACATATTTTGGAACATACAATTTGCAAGCAATTTTACAAATGTTGACATATCGCAAAAAATTATTTTATGCTATTAAATTATTTTTTGAGGGGGGACAACTTATCGATAAACGTGTTTTTTTTGTTTCAAATAAACACCATACAAAGTATAACTTTTTTAAATTTTCTAATTTTTTCCCTTCTTCTGTATGGCAAGTCAAAGATCAAACTATCTAATATTAAATGACCCCAAAATGGAAAAAAAACCCACTTTCTACAAAAAAAAGTTAATGCGCCAATGTGGGGAAAATTTAAAGAGGTAAAAAATTCCGCGACTCGTTACTCTAACCCATTTAGGGCAACGCTTTTTAAATTTCATCCCTAGCCCCTACCGCTGGTCCCCGTTTTTAATTAATTAGACCCATTAAGGGAGAGGATTAATAAAGGGCTTATTAACCAGTTTAAACCCGTAAAAGGCGTTTCTGTTGTCATAACTTTTGGCATTATTTCAAACTCAACATAATTATTTTTACCATGTTGTAACTAAAACTTTTTTTTTTTTTTCGCATAGAAACAAAACACCAAAGTGTTTAGTTTCGTAATGTAAATTTTAGAAGTAGGTCTCAGGTTTTACAAACTTTTCTTGATGTTTTGCTTTTTCTTGCTACATAAGTTAACAGTATTTTTATATGATGGAAATGCTCAAAACATCTTGATCATATTAAAAAAAAAAAATTCTTGATTTTCTTAAACATTAAAGTAATACACTAGTAAATCAAAAAAAGGTGACAAATTATTATTTTATCATTTATTAATTTAAAATATTATTGGAATTTGTAGGTTAACCGCAGTTAAAATAAATGCAGATTAATACTCAAGTTTTTATTAAAAAAAAACGGGTTTTCTTTATTATTAAAATAATTGTTTATGTATAAAACATGCACACATGCTGATGCCTTTTTACTTGTTTTAATTTATTAATAAACATCTATAAAATAATTATATAATTTCTACATAAGAGTTATATCATTTATAATTCAAATATCCATTTCAAATATAAAATCTTATGTAATGCACATATTGAATCGGGTATTACTTTTAATAACATCCATTTATATTTATATAAAGTTTAATTTTACACCATTCCAATTAAAAAATAATTTATTCCTTGTAAATTTACACATTTATAAAAAAATATTACGATTAATTTTTTTAATTAAATTTAGAATTATGTTAATAATTCAATACATTAAAAATCTCTGTTGTTAAAATATTGGAAGATGTTTCCCGATAAAAGACCATATTAAATCTACAGTATTATATGATCCACTGACTGCTTAGTAACTCATTCAGATTTACTTCTGAGAGAAGTGCCATACACACAAATATCTTTCAATAAAGTTAAAGAAGATCCATCATCTATTATTTTAACTGATTGAAGCAAAATTAATAATGGTATTTGCTTTGCAATTATAATTTATCATATTGGAATTGAAATTGAACATTGATTTTAAAATTCGTGATAATTGCATGATTTTTATAGCCAAAGTTTTATGTGTTAGCCATACTATCAATTAATTTCACTTGATTTAATGTTTCATTAACATTGCACTCGAAGCAATGAGAGGCTATAACCTTATTATCAAATTGATCATCCAGCATAAATGTATATCTAAATATCTTTCCTCCTTAGAGCTCTCAATATATAATTAACTTTACAATTATACAATTGTTAAAATTTAAAAGAAACTTAAAATTCTAAAGGACATGGATATGCTTGTATCGTTTGTATTTTTTCGAGCACAAGTTAGAATTTTGAAAATGAAAGGGAAAATATTTCTTCGTAATCCGCAAACTTCAATTTAAGGTATTCGACTACGTTCGGAACCGTGATTTTAAAAAAGCGCATAAATGGATATTTTTCATGATATTTATGTCCTTTGATTAGAATACATGAAAAAATTTTTTTAGGGCATTTTGATAAAAAAATTATTTAAAAACAATATTTCGGCAAAAAAAAAAGAATAACCTTTTACAAAATGTACCCTTTTGTGAAAAAAAGCTTCTATTATAAAATATTTTGCCTGTATATAGCTCAGACCCTGCACAGAGGCTAAACTATGATTTTTTAAAAATTCACATTTTTAGAGTAACAACCAATTGAAATAATTATCGGGGTTTTTTTTTTTTAAAATGTCTCCCCTCTTTTTTGTAAAACATGGATAAACCCCCTTCTAAGATATATATTTCAAAAATTTGGTTGAGCCTCTGTACAAAAGGGGTGAACTTTAAGGGAAATATTATTATAATAGATGATTTTCAGAAAAAGGGGAACATTTTTAAAATGATATTCTACATTCATTTTTTCAAAATATTGTTATTAAATAATTTTTTTTTTTATAATACTATTCTGAAAAAAATTTTTTTATACCAATCTAAATGACACTAAATATCATAAATATTTTCCATTTATACACTTTTCAAAATCACGGTTCCGAACGTAGTCGGATCCCTTTAATGTTTTCCCAAGTTATTTAACCCAAATTCCCTTTAAAAGGAAATGCTGTCACCATGGAAATATGTGCACTCATTGGCTCATTCTTCATAGAAAGAGAAGTTTTCCCTATATTTCCTCACAAAATTGTTAGCTGCTCATTTTTACAAGTTTTAAAATCCCCCAGTTTGTTCTGGTGATTGTATTTTTAAAGTTAACCTGAACAGATTTAACCAGTGTCATTCCAAACAAAAGACCGTATTGCTGTTGTTGATCAAAGTGTTGAATATCTTATCTATTTTATTTTACGTTAAAGAGAAATAAAATAAAATACCTGAAAGTCAAACTGCATTCTCTGAAATTCAATTGGATTACAAAGGTTTTCAAGCTTGTTTCCATCAAATCTGATTTCCCTTTACTTTGTAAATTCATTGATTTGATTCGGTAGCTTTTGTTTAGTCATTTTTCTGTATTTTCTCTTTGTTTTCTTCTTTACTTACTTCGGTAAGCACAGTGTGACACATGTGGTGTACGAGTATTACTTTATCGTCAAAAACAAAAATATCTAGAGAAGTTAATAATAGTGCTTTTATATAAGATATGTATATTTTTTAATAATCTTAATAGAGAGATATCGTAGAAATAATTTAATTATATATTACTGCCAATTTAAATTCATTTATAGCAATTAATGGTCGTTACTGACAAAATAAACCAAATAACATGGGAGCACACGCACTCAATTCTAAAGTTAAAAGTCGCGCGGGGTGACTGAGTTACCTCAATCTTTTTTAATTATTTTTATTGTGCAAGACAAAAATCCTTATTCCAGTGAATAATTTAATTAAGAGAAAGTATGCTTACCTACTTTTAAGAACTTTTCAATTTTTCTCTGATAATTTGAGAAAAAATATAATCAAACTGAACCAAAAAGTTTCAAATGTGTGTAAATTTAATAAAAGGACACAAATCACACAGACACTTTTCGTTAGCATTTCCAAATTGTTATTTGCAGGCAAAACTGCTTTTTTTTTTTCAAGTTACTGTAGTTTTATTGTCCTTTGATGATCGACAAATAACATGTTGAACTTTTTCTTACTTGTGCCTTTTTGACAGGGCGAAGGTATCTTGTGGTCCACTTATGGTTTCATATTTTTCTTGATAGAGCTCTTTATGTAGCATTTGAAAAATTTCCTTCAACTCAAACGTTTCATTTTCATTGCTTTTCCAAATTTACTTTCGCTATCATATTTTTCAGCAGGTTTTTCCCTTGCTTGATCGTTTCTACTTCCTTTAATAGAGATCACAAAGTCCACATTTTTTATATTATACTCATTTACATAACCGTAATAAGACGTACAACACTGCAATCAAAACCCCTAAATTGTTTACAGAGGAAAAATGTAGCATGTTCATAGAAAGTAGTTTGGGACAAACGTGGTCACGCGGGAAACTCGGACAAAACAAGTATCTTAAGATAGTAAAAAAAACGTGTACCAAAAAGAGGGATATATGTAACAAATGCATTTTAGTTTCCCATGAAGACTGTCATATAGAAGGATAATGTCAAGGCCATTGGACACAAATAAACAATTTTTCTAAAATTCTCGATTTCGTGAGCCGAGGTGACTTTGTGCTCCGGGCGACCGCTCCAGGGTTAAATAAAGTAATAATAATAATAACAATAACATAGCATAATTCCTGTACTATATAAAGCGTGAAGTATGTATATAGAGCACAATATGCATGCCCTTGTGCTCTAATGGTTTGATTTATATATGGCTTGGTCTACTTTTCTTCTAACCCATTTTCTATTCCATTCTTAAAACATAATAATTCGAGAAAAAAAAACAAAGCGGATTAATAAGAAATTTTTAGATAATGTAGTACTTCTTACAAAAGTTTACATTAATTAGTCGTTTAGAAAAACGTCATCTTGATTCATATAAATGTATTCCATTATTTACATTTATGTATGCATGAAGTTAAAATACATAAAACTAAGAGTGATCTATATTGTTATCTCCAAGATCATAATTTTTGGACTCAACCAGAACGCATATGCCACGTGAACATATCGATACTATTATATATATGATAACATACTAGTTGATAACATCAACAGTATGATTACAAACAAATATTTTCGTACTTGTGGATTATGATTTCATATGTGTTTGGCAACTTTCTGCTGGGTAAATAAACTACTGTTTCATACTCTTGGAATCGCGTGCTTTAAATGTATCAAAATAATTTTAGAACTTTAAGTTGTTTTTACATGATTACTTACAATATATTCTATAAAATTTAATTCAATCGGGTGATGTAGACAAAAAGGGGGAGTTATTGATTACAATGTTTGTTTAACCCTGCAATTTTAACTATAAAGCTAAAAATTTGCTAATGCATCACTATGTTTGCATTGCTTTATCCTGTAATGATGTACTATTTTCATATATAGGAGAGACCGGGGCAAGGTGACTATGTTAAAAAATTTGGTGCATATAAATTTATTTTTAAGGATAAAGAAATTTATTTTACATGAAGTGTTGGAGTAGTCTTTGTAGTATTTAATATATATTACCATCTAATTTTTCAAGTAATAGAAAAAACAAAGAATAATTTTTTTTTCATAACCTTAACAAATTGTCATCCTGCCCCAGTACTGCGGCAAGATGACTTTGATATGTTGCATGGTTTAAAAAATGGTAACTGTGTTTTTACATCTTACAAAGTATCAAACTAAGCGTAATGTTGAAGTATTTAGTTGTGCAGCTAACAATAGTCACAAATAAAAGTGCCATTTTCATAACTGGAACATTCCTCATGCCACCAATCTTCGCATTTACAGCACTGGATCTATTCTTGCGTTGGAGGGTCACAATATGCCTCTTCAGAAACAGGACATCTTATAACACCATCCTGTGAAGTTGATGCAACTGGACTGTTTGGCCTGGATTTTAAAGACTTAGGCCTACAGGAACTTAATTTGAGTGTTTTCCTCCCTTTTTAGCTTCACGAGCTTCCCTTTTCGGTTTTCTTAAAGGTTTTTCTGTTCGTCCTTCTGCTTTTCCCTTTGTTTTAACATTTCTTTGATGGGTAAGTTTGTATGAATGCTTGAACTCACTTTTTTGCTTTTTTTCTCATATTCTGTTGCCTTATGCAATATTTTGAAATAAAAAAAAACTACTAACAGGCATCTTTGGTGCGTCGTAAACAGCATTTGCCATAAATTCTGGTTCTTCTGGAGGGCTTATATGTTGGTTTTCAACTAACATGTGGTCTGATGTGTGTGTGATTACCACTATTATTCTATAATTTAAAAACCACCACCATTGCGGGTGTAACCTGCAACTTTGCAACCAAGACGAAATCCAATCGAACTGTGCCAATCGTGAAGAAATTGCACTGTCAGAATCGAAGATATTAAGGTATTTCATTTTTTGAGCCTGAAAAGGTTTTTATTTAGGGGACTGGGAGGGAGCTAAATGAATGACAAAAATGTCTTCCACTGGTCGCCTCCATTTGAACGACACATTCCCCGATCCAATGCTCCCCATAGCACCAGATGAGATAGAAGCGCAAGGTCGAGCGGACAAACAGGTCGCTCGTCATCTTCCTGAATGTTCCTGATCATCGTCTTGCCCTGTACTGTCTGTTTAAAAATATTTGTTCTCATTTCTATGAAGGAAGGCTATTAATTGACATTTATTCATGGTAATAGGTTGTATTTAAACTAAGTTACAATAAATATGAAAGAGAATAGATATATCTTGCCTGTATTTGTAGCAGAGCTTATTTACACATGCATAAAATTTATATCGTGGCAGCGATAAACAATCAAAGCTTCACAGCTAACACAAAAATTGCGATTTCAGTTTCTCTATAATATTATTTAACGAACGGCCAGTAGGAGAACCAATAATGTCCAGTTGACCATTTCTCCTACGGTAGTGCTTCTCAAAGTAGCCATGTTCACGACCCAATATTCAATCATAATTTTCATCACTCCCCCCTCATACAATAACAATGTGTTGAATTCAATAATACTATGACGTTAAAACTAAGATACGATTTAAACCCTTTAAAAAGCCCCCCCGCGGATATAAACGTTTCGCTAATCCAAAGCGTTTATTTCCCTTTACGTAAATATACATTTTTCCGAAGTACAATCTTTCCTGTGCACTGCCATCCATAAAATTATTCCAAAGGCTCTGGAATGTAATAAACGGATCTTGACAATGTTTGTGAAGGATTTATACTTACTTCAGATTATATTTGCCTTAAACCCCCCCAAAATATCATATACGAGCGCCTACGGAAAAAGGTTGGCATTGGGAAGCGAATCCCAGCAATCGGCAGATAAGGGAAATTTAAATTTTAAAACCGTGCCCTTATTAAAATAAGTGCTAATTTTTGTATATAAATTTTATATATGACAAGACCATGAGATCACTGGTGATTATTAGACTTTTATTAACTTAGTATTGTTAAATTAATCCTATAATACATTGTGTAGCATTGATACATTTATAAGTGTAATATATCAGTGTAAAAGTGTATTTTATTTTTTATTATGTCAGAATACATTTTGTTTCCTTACTTTTTCAGTAAATTCATAAATTTTAAAAATTATATTTTCTTTTCGACTTTTCAATATGCTCGCGCCCCTTGTAGAGTTGTCACGCCCCTCAAGGGGGGCACACCCTATAGTTTGAGAAGCGCTGACCTACTGTAAAATGGAAATCAATAAGACATTCGTTATTTTGTCAAGCTCTTCATTCTGACACGGTCTCCCCTATATGGCTATGCAGGTTGGCCTTCAGAACAAGACAATTAGTCTTCAGTGAACTTTTAAGTCTAAATATGGCATTGCTATTTTACTATTTACAAAATATTTAAAAAAAGGTATGAAGATAGATAAATGATATATAGTTGTCTTTTTTTTCATAAAGTGAGCTATCTTGCTCGTTTCTCTGCAGTTTTTTAACATATAAGAGGCATCGTAATCTTCCTTATAGCCACGGTGTTCTCCAACGCCGATAGTCTACAAACAGGCAGGCTCTCAAAACAATGTGTGTGAGGGGGCATCAGACATGCGCAAGAGATGTTCAGAGCAAAACAGACATAGTGTGGTCTGGTAGTAGCGTCCGGCGCTACAATTAGCTATGCTGTGCTGAACTGATTCTCAAGAGGACTGAAAATATAAAAACAGAATAACTGGAATAAAAAAGATCTAAAAAAATAATGTAATAGTCTCTTAGTGTTTTTTAGCTCGAAATTCTCAAGATGGTTACGGTTTATCTTTAACTTCATTTCCTTTCTCTGTACTGATTCTTGTGTCTTTAAATTCTTTTTTTTTTATCTTCAATGTCTTTCTTCTTTTCTTTTTATTTAAACCTCTTTCTATTCGTCATTTTCTTTAGTTCTTGTACTCTTTCGTCGTATATATGTTAGCACGACTCTTTCATGGCTTTTTGTTGTCTGCTCATCTTTCGTCAATTCTTGGCCCTTCATTCGTCGTTTCTTTGCATCTTCTACGTCTTTCGTAATTCCGTGTTGAAGATATTTCCCTAATCTGAAAAATTGTTCTATGGCCGAAGGAAATCTACACACGTCATCAAGTGGTTGGTCTTCCATGTGTGACTTCCTTCTTTCACCACACCAATGAGTTTCCTTCTTTAAGGTATCCTACAGCGTTCGGAACCATGATTTTTTAAAAAGGCACATAAATGGATAATTTTCATGATATTTAGTGTCCCTTAGATTAAAATACATGTATAAAATTGTTTTAAGGACATTATTACAAAATAAATTTTTTAAATACAATATTTTGGAAAAAAAATTAGGGAAAAACCTTTTTTTCAAAATTTTCTTTTTGAAATGTTTCTTTTAAAAAAAAAATTTTTCCTGTATATAGTTCAGACCTCTGTAAGAAGTAACTATGATTTTTTGGGAAAAATTTTCATTTTAGGTTCAACCATTTGAAAAATTTTATCGGCGTATTTTCTTAAAATCTTCCTTCTTTTTGTAAAATATGGATAAACCAACTTCCGAGTTATGCATTTCAAAAATTCTGTTGAGCCCCAGAGGTTTGAGCTGAATAAAGGCAAAAAAATTAATACAATAGAAGCATTTTTCAC
>BMAV01004556.1:0-101916 GCA_019973955.1 Trichonephila inaurata madagascariensis | reverse complement strand
AATGTCAGGAGCCCAACTACTCTGAAAATAGGTGTTTCTGTTCCAAGTTTTTACTCTGCACTTTTTCTATTAGATCAAAGTAAAGGTCGGTCTAATTAATTTGATTAAATGTATGAGCGGGGATAAAGCTGAATTTCAAAAAGAATACCGTTTCTCATTAAATACTGAAAAGAAAAGACTGCGCAAGAAAAATGGATGCGTTGATTTTCCTGCGAGTCTTCGCTGTGTGCTGCTGCTTCATCGTTTCCCAAGGTGAGTTCCTTTTCAGTTTTTCTTCTTACTAAATATCGTTTAAATATTATATAAAAATAGGGCTCAAGTTCATTGCATTGAATGGAATATATTCTTATGAAATATAAAAGCATTGTTTCATTGCATTTGTCATCATTAATAGCTGCTACCATGAGACAGAATGTTTTGTATCCTATTATTTGTGTGCTGATTTGATAGAAAAGCAATTCAAACTCATTTGTTCATTTTTAATAATTAATTTATTTAGTAAAGTGGGAGGATATAATTAAGTAGTTAGAAATAAAAATTGAATCTCGTGACCTTTGTTTTGTGGTTGTTAAATATCCAATATCGTCAATAGTTGCATTAAAATTGGCGACTGATTATTTATTTGCAATGACATTAATTAGTAATGTTTATTATGCAATAAAATTCAAAAATATTTAATATTAAAAAAAATTAATAATTTGTTATTTCCCGTTTACGATGTGACAAAATATTGAAAGAGAGTTTTTTAAAAAAAATTTTACAATTGTGTTAAAGTAATTAATGGGGATAAATAATTGTTAGAATTTAAACAAGTATTAAAATTCCAACGCAACTTCATTTTTCAAAATTTTGCTTACATAATTACTATTATAGATATTGATTTTGTTGGAACATTTTAACGGACTTTTAAAAAATCATAATTTTGAGAAGAAATTTTGTTAAAACTCTTAATATACAGTAGAAGAGAAACGACATGAAGTTGCTAAGAAAAACAAAATATCAAATTTAGTAATACAATACAATAAAACAGGAAATATTTTTATAGACTTATTTACTTTTTGATATCTACTTTATTTGAAATAAACTTATTGTGTAATTTTAATGATGAATTTTATGCATACCGGTACAACTTATAACCTTAAATCTTGTTTAATTTCTTTCTTGCTTATGGGTATATTTTTAATATATTTAACGAATTTTCATAAATGGGTAATCGTACAATTATCCAGTAGAATGGTTTTTATGAAACTAATCCGTTCATTAAAATTGTCATCTTTGGTTATTCACATCTCAAAACTGTATTAATCTAGCTTCGAGGATACCTTCCAATATAATATATAATTAAATTACATAAGAAAATATTCAAAAAGAAAAAAAAAGGGGAGGGGAATCTAAATAGGGAGAGTGAAGAAAACTATTATCCTTAATATTATAATGTGCATGTATGCATTGAATGTAAAATAAATATAATAATATTTCTGAGTTAAATTATTTTCATTTAAATAGCTGGGTTTATAAAAGAGCTGTTATTATATTATTCTGAATTGGAACATTGAACTATGGTGTTCACACTAGTAAATGCAATAATGCTTCTGTACTTTATCACATAGATTCATAAAAAAATAAAATACAAAATCTGCTTAGTTGTCCCTTAAAGATGAGGATTTAATTTTCCTCACGGATACTCTTATTATTTAGATTCAAAAAAAAAAAGAATGAGCATATTTTTTATATTGTTTATACTGTAATATATTATTTCCACTTGTATTTTCCTAACATGCTTTATTGACATGCATAGGTTTGAAGCCCCCAAGATTAAACCTTTCCACTTCTCTGGAGAACTGAGTGTGGGTTTGAGAACAGTGGTCATGTGCGCTGTCATCGATGGTAGTCCACCTTTCGACTTCCAGTGGTTGAAAGACAGTCGACCTCTTACATCCAACGGAGGTCACTTTTTGGTCGAATCCTTCAATGAATTCACTTCCATTTTGACTATTTCTAATTTGGACTCAGAGAGCAACGGCAATTACACTTGCCGAGTGTCCAACTCGGCAGGTTCAGACGAAAAGTCTGATTCTTTAAATATGAGAGGTAAGAGATTGAAAAGAGTAAATAAACTAGTTAAAACTATGGTGTTCTATTTTGTCCATTCTTTAATCAACATCTTAGTTTTTTTTTCATTTCCGAATAGTGTTTTTGGTTTAGATTCTGTTACGTATCAAAGTAAATTAACGCTCGAAAGTGTTCCGCAACTACCCCATATGGTAGGAAGTCAATGTGTTAATGCTATTCTTTAAAGAAATCTTGGTGTGAAAATATACCTTAATTTCAAAATGCCGATTAGAAATTTCTGATGGTATAATTTCAAATCACAAACTGTTTTACTTCTGATTAATCAAATGTATTTTGGTCACTCGAATCGTTTTGCATTTTTCCTTCCTTCCTTTATCATTATTAATGGTGGCATGACGTAACTTCTGTCAAATGCCATTCTTACATTTGAAATTCTTAAGTCGTTGTTGTCTACTTTACCGTATTATCACCTACCATTTTTTCGTTATAATAATCTGATTGAGACTTATGTTTCATGCTTTCGTCATAACTTATGGTATTCAATGATTGAAACTTCCTTTTCAAGTAGATTTTATTTAAGGAACTGTACTAAACTGCTAAACTATAAAATTATTTTATTTCTTAACTAAAAAATTCCGTATAGCTGTTGACATAACTAAGATGTATCATTGCTGTTGGATAAACAAAATCGCCTGATCATCACTGGATAAATCTCTGTTGGAATTATTTTCAGATACAGTACACGCATAAAGATGGAATACGTTGTTTTTTGAGTTCCTATAACTTAAAATACTTTTTACAATGTAAAATTTCCGTTTTATGTATGTTACATTTGTTTCACTGAATCGGTGGCATTCATATATAAAAAATGTTTGTTATTTATAGATCGTTAAAAAAATGGTATGTTATTTTCGTGTATTCTTTCATTGAAAAAAAAACATTAAAATATATTTTGTTAAGAATTAAAATTTTAGATTTCTAATTTTTTTTCGGCAAAAAGGACAAGTGCAACTCTTAAATACTTGCACATTTTCTTTAAAAAATTATATTTTCTAATTTGTTCTGAAAATATTGATGAAAATTTAGTGATTTATTTGTAAAATATGTATGAATGAAGTTCGTTCTATTCTATATATATTACCAAGACTATATACTTACTCTACGTTATACTTTAAGGTGAAGCTTTGAATTGATATGAAGAACATAACCCAATCGCTTGTGAAAAACAGTTTTAGTAGTTTTGAATAAAAATTTGTTGCGAGACTTTTCGATTTGATTTCGATTCATTAACATTATAAACAAGACATCATATCTTCTAACAATGATATATTTTCAAAAAGAAAAATTTGTTTTTACAACCAGGAATTTCAGATCAAGATTCCCCTGATATTTTCGCTACCTTTCCATATTAGTGTACCAACTATTTAAGTATGAAAAATATTGTCTTGTAACATTAAGTTCGATTTCTGTCACGGTGTGGCGCTAGTATACCGTTAAGGTATTCTATACATTTCGAGCTCTGCCTTTTAGAAGCTGCGTGGTACAGAAAAATATCGTTTCCCACTAGTGTAGAATGGACGCCGAACTTCGATAAGCTCTATGTGCCTTCTCAATTATTTGGTTGTAATTTACTGGGCGTCAGTTTCATATAAACAGCTTTAGAAAGAGCATTGAGTGTTAATTAGCTGATCAGAAAGATGGAGATGAAGCGGTGGACAATTGTGCAGCTCATCCTGATCCAGAGTTGGAGCGTTCTATCTTCTGGTAAGTACTTCCTCTCTGTCTTCCAACGCATACTGTACACTAATTACTCTGCATTTTTATCGTGACGTGTTCGCTAATTTTGAATGAATTTAAGATAACCTTCTTTTATCTAAAGCCAGACCAATGAACGCAACTGTTGTGTCCTAATTTAATATAAAAATATATTTTTGACGTACGAGTGAAAAGATCAGTATCATAGTATCATTAGAGCTTTTAAAGAGAATTTTGTACTTTGAAAAATTATGCTTAAAAATGTTAATAAAGATAGTTTTAATCGTCGGGGATAAGGATTGCAAGCTATTTTATGCTTAATTTTATCTATAATTGTGTATCACCGTGTTGATTTTTTAAATCAATGTTATGCTTATTTTTGAAATGCAATATAAATGTGAGAAACTGTAGAATGTATTAAAAATTATGCATATTTATTATTAATCAGTTAGTTATTTTTTTCATGAAAATACTGAACACACAACTGAATTTCTTATCCTTTTTGATCAGTTGCTTTTATATTCCTCTTATCATTAATATTTATGTTTTAATAGCAGTAAAAATTTGTTTAGTAAAAATGCACCAAAGAATTGCAATTGAAAGATTGCTTCTTAACAAGTGTGATTAATTTTTAATTTCAAACTTCATCAGTTTTTGAGTTACATCATTTTAATAAAAGATATCTGCAGTTGTAGTTTTGAAATGGTATCAATGTAATAATAAATAGTTTTTTTGTTTTTGTTTTGTGTGTAAGAGAGAGAGGTAACTTTTTTTTTTTGCAAATCCATCCATACTTGTGAATTGATACACTACGCCAATGTACTTGGTTAATGTAGCGTATTATATTTATGCTCTTAAAAATTAAAAAAAATTCAAAAAATAGATATGTGCACAAAATAAAGAGTGAGAGAATGTAACTATAAAGCAGTAATTTTTCAGCTTTCAAAACTAAAATTCTCTGAATGTATCGATTTTATAAAGGAAATGAGTTAGTTTACTTGGGGATGTAATTCCTTGTTGATAGTTATCATTATTATGTAATTATTTGCTGATTTTGTTTGAAATGTTTCTGCGTTTGCTCTTTTAGATTCCAGACCTCCTGCAATCAAACCTTTCCATTTCTCTGGAGTAGTGAGTGAGGGTCGCCGGACCGCTGTCATGTGCGTTGTTACAGATGGAGATGTTCCTTTCGAATTCAGGTGGTTTAAAGACGGAAAATCCTCTCAATCAGAAGAAGGACACTTTTCAACTCAGATGTTGGACGAGTTCACGTCCATCATGACCATAAAAAAACTCGACTCACACAGTAATGGCAATTATACCTGCCGAGTGACCAATTCGGCAGGATCAGATGAGAAATCGGATGTTTTAGTTTTGCGAGGTAAAATTATCAAAATGAAAAAAAAATAAGATGCTAAGAATTATTTTATATTAGTTGTAGTGTACTGTAATTGTTGAATGAAAGAACGTACAATTAAAGAAGATAATTGGGCATTTGTTTATACAACATGGAATTTTTGTTATTTTGAAAACGTTATTGCTTACATTCAGAATTATTTTCAATTGCAAGGAAGGTATTAAGTTAATTTATAGTACTTGTAACAAAAAAAAGGACCGTTAAAGTCCTTACGTATCATCCTTATTGCTGCAATTTGGCTCTATATGAGAAATTCGAAGAAGCTGATGCTGTAGTTTAAAACATTCGTTCTGTACATTTAATCATGATCAAACTATTTTCGGTTTTAATTAACGGTTTAGAAATATAAGTTGTATGCATTAAATTTCTGAAACTGAAGGAAGTGGGAAAAGTTATGAAACCCTCGACGAAAAATTTTTGTAGTTAGATTTTACAGAATTTGATGTGTATGTGTGTGTTTCTTTTACATTTAAGTATATGCGTTTTAAATAGAAAATTGATCTGATGTTTTATATGCTCTCCGGTCTTATTTTCTTAAAAACATTTCTTTTGAAAAAATTATTGACATTTAAGCATTCGTAAAACATTAAAATATACGTTTTAAAATGGATACTTTATTTTAGTGTTTTAAAAGTAAGGTAACGATTTTAAAATGAAATTTCTTTTTTGTTCTTTACTATTTCCCTACAATTGTCTGTGAAACAGAGTCATTTTCTCTGTGATATTCTGAAATTCTAAGAAACTGTTGGAAAATTAAATATCTTGGTGTTTTCTGTGTGTGCTTTTGTTTACGGAGAAAAATCTTATAATTTCCTTCTTTCGGAAATCTCTGGTTTCTAAATATTTCTTCCTTTAAAATAAAACTATTCGGACATTCCATGGTGCTGATATTTGTGGGATTAATGAATGTTTTCAAATATTCAGAATAATTGCACTCGTTTCTCTTAAATTCATTTGAGTTTAATACTAACCGTTGATCTTTATGTGTAAACATAAAAGGATGGTTCATCGTTAGAAATTGTTTTTAATTTCGTCTGATGTCACGGTGTGGCGCTACTATACCATAGTAAATCTGTAAGCCTCTGGAAACTGTAACCTCTACATTTTGTATGAATAATCTTCAATTATTTTGGAGTCTTTCGACGCTGTAGAAAGACGCGAGTAAGTAAAACTTTGTTTAGTTTTTTTATAAGCATTCTTATTAATTATCCATACAAACAAACAGATTAACTCTTTTTCATGACTTAGATTTATATTCATTCTACGTGATGCTGAGATATATCTACCTTTAGAAATTATGACTGGAATTTTCTTGATCCTCATCCTGTTTGTGTTCATCAGCTCTTTAACCGAAGGTGAGTCTACAGTACTCTTTTTCAGACGATATTCACTTTGAATTATTCTAAAAATACCTCCATTTATTTCTTATATCTAAATCTGCATTTAAAAAAAGATTGTCGTAAAAGGGTATATTTAACATTGTTCATTCCTTCGTAATATTTTATCCGTATCTCATTTTTGAATGTCAAATTTTTAGGTGAGATAAATTTCAGTGACATTTTAACTACTATCTACGCTTTTTAAAAAACAAATTAAATTATAAAAATAATTATGTATCGTAAAATTATATTAGGATTTTTATTAAATTTATAAATCATTCTATAAAAATATCTTGAAGTTAAATTGCTTCAAAAAACTGAATATGTCTTCATTGAAGTTTAATATATTTACTGTTTCCCCTGAAAGGAAACTTGCCAAAGAAATAAACAAAGTCAACAATAAGCCACAGTGGTATTTTAAATTAATTTTCCCATTTTCCCGCTCTTAAAAAAAATTCTATCGTACTTTAATGGTACACATTACGCAATTATAGATAGTTATTTAAAAACATAGAAGTAGCGTTAGATTAAATTTAATAATTTTTCATTCAGTTTACGAGATAATAAAAATACTTACAATACATCTGCACTTCAAGTTGCAGCTTGCAAGTATATAACCGAAACAGACAAGAAAACAAAAACAAGAGAACTAAAAAGGAATTTTACTTTGACTTAACCTATTTGAATTCAATTGTAGAAAGATACAAAATTACCTTGAATTTTTAAGAGGTGAAGAATATCTTTCTATCACTGAATGTCTGAAAATAAATCACGTGTTAGAAGACTAAATTCACAATTTCATTGTTACCTAGAAAAGGCTCAATATTTGTTCACATATGCTTTAAAATTGAATTCTCTTTAGGAAAAGTAAATTTCTTGGAGTAATAAACAATAAAACTCTTAAAATATTTTTAAATAATTTCAATTTTCTCATTAATTGTTAAAATAACAATATTAATAGTTTTTAATTTTAAATAATTCTTGATTAGATTTCATCATTTTAAGAAAATAACTAAATAAGTCGAAAGACAAAGCGTAATATGGCAAACAAACCGAATTACAACAATACTAAAATTATGAAACTTAAATTACTCAGAGGTTCAGTGAGATTTCCAGTGCTTTTTTTTTTTTTTTTCTTCCATAAAATATATAACTTGGTGTTATAAAATTATAAACTCTTTTTTATATTAAAGTTAGAATATTAAATGTTGTTGTTTAAACGTTTATTTATCTAATTTAAAATAGCATGATTAAGTTTCTTTGCCTATCTTTTAATATGAGAACTCTTTTTAAGTTGTTCTAAAAGAAACGAGAATAATTCAAAATATTCTCTAAGAGCGAGAATATAAGTAAAATACTACTCAATTAGATTATTGAATTTCCCATTATATATTCCTTTATTTTTAATTAATAATGTTTGTCAAGAGCTGTGAGAAGTAGTTTCAAAAGAAGTTAATTTGAATTGTTACTTCCAATAATGCCACGTAAAACTGCTACAGAAAAAGAATCTATTATTTTAAAATTGAATGGCTTATAATTGTAAGACTCAATTTTTTTAAAAATCTTAGTAGAAAAATTAAGTTTTTTAAAAGCATCTGTTGTGTTCGTATTACATTATTAATTAATGGAAACAATTTGGATTATATCGATTAATTGATATCAAGTTATAATTTATAATCATTCAAAATGTCAGATTACCACTGAAGGCCCGTCATGTAGATAGACTAATGCACTTTAATATGTCGTGGTTCTACGATTTCATATTGGTGTGAAGTGGCCGTTTGAAGAGTCTAGTCCCAGCTGAAGTGTCGTCATCGTCACTTGACAGCAGTTCTAAATTACCATGTCCGTCACCAGTAGCCCTCACGTTGCCTTACAGTGTCTTTAATAAACACTCATTCATAATTTCTGATTATGTTGAACAGTCTTTGTCCACCTACTTTAAATACTTAAATTTAGTCAATTTATTTACTTGTCTTATCTTTATTTGTCTACGGTTGTATCATTCATCTTGTTTTTGTCTGCAGGTACGAAGCCTCCCAGAATCAAACCCTTTCATTTTTCTGGAGAATTGAGCGAAGGATTAAGAACTGCCGTGATGTGTGTGATCATTGATGGTGATAGACCTTTTGATTTTGTGTGGTTCAAGGATGGCGAACCTCTCGTTACAAATAAAGGTCAATTCGCTGTTGAATCCTTTAATGATTTCACATCTTTTCTAACCATCGAACACTTGAATTCTGAGAGCAATGGCAACTATTCCTGTCGAGTGACCAATTCGGCAGGATTTGACGAGAAATCCGGCGTCTTGATGATGAAAGGTGAGATTCGTCTTCATTCAGTTGAGTGTCATATTTTGCAGTGGCTCTGGATACCGTTAGGCTACGAATAAAGAATTCGCATTTTGTTTCTGGTATATTTACTAGTTCATAAAATAATTTTTATTCTTTTGGTCTGTTGCGCATTCGAACACATTCCACATTTACATCATTTAAGAACTTTAGAAGTTGTTTTGTGAAAAGTGAGGTTGATTATTTTGAAGAATCTTTTTATACATGTTGGAAAATGAACTGTTCTTTCTAAAAACTTATGATGTCGTCTCAGTGTCTTATTTCGGGATTTACTTGTGTTTTTAAATTTGTAAATTAGACTCACATAAATGAATACTTACTGTCTGCGAAAATGAAACTGAAAGTAAATGCATTTTAGTAGAGAATTAAAAATAAATCTGATTTTTTTCTTCCATTCGTCCACATAGAATTTTCAGTGCTTGGAATATATGTATCATAAAATATATCACTAATGAAGAAAACAAACTTATTTTGATTTTTACACATAATTTTTGCATTTGATTTTAGCGGGAATTTCAGACATATTCATTTTCATTTAAAATCAAAATATTTTAAAACGTTTAAGTGATACTTATCTACCATTTCAGTAAACTCATTTTTTATAAATAATTATTTCTGAAAAATTGTGTAAGTTTTATCTATATTCAAGTGTTAAATCGCTTCAGTTTTTAAGAAATATTTGAAAATTTTGCAACATAGATGAACTATTAAGATAATAACAAAATAGACTCTGCAAAAAAGATCGGTTTTAAAGCTAAATCAATTACCTTTCGAAAAAGGATATAAGTGAATGTTGTTCATCGCTTAAAATTATTTGTAATTTCATTTCGTGCCACAGTGTGGCGCTAGTTTACCATGGAATAGTGCATTGAGTTTCGTGAATTGAGATGTCTATGTATCACCAACACTGTCTTCAATCGGTTCAAAACATCTAGTACTGAAGGTGAGTAAGCTGTATGTTTTTCTATAACTCTTTTGATTTGTTGAGCTAAGAAAACAACCATATGCTTACATTCTGATAACTTTTTTAATTGATTCCAGGCAATATTAAAGAAATCGTATTACTTTAACATGATCGCCAATTTGCGTATTATATATATGGTGAATTTGTTCATTCTCTCTCTCTCTCTGGTTCATCTAGTTGAAGGTAAGATTATAATATATTTGATACTTGCTAAAACCTCATTTTAATAGATTTTCATTTTATTTAAATTTTAAAAATAATCTCGTATTTAGAAAATGAACGCATGGGATGATTAAGCGCTCTATTCTAATATCCTTATATTAAAAAATAAATTTTGAATCAATCTAATTTTTCTCAAACTCCATTTCTGCTTAAGAAAAAAATAATAAGTAAATAAAGTATTGTATATAAGGATTCGATTATCGCTTATAAGAATTTATGCTTATTAAATCTCAACAGGGAAAAATTAATTTAAAACGAAATCTCAAAGAGTTTGCATTTTTCTAACAAATTATTTAGTCTACCCGTAGGTTTAATATTTTTAACAGTTGAATGTTTTTTCATCTGTGCTTTTTTTTTAACACTGTTCCAAATTTTAACACTTTTTTCGTATGTGGAGCTTAATGTCTGTAATATTTTGACAATGGACCTATCGTTAGCCATTTTAAATCTACAGATTAAATGTCGAACATCAGAATGTTGAAGGCATTTAAAAGTGAAAATGTTAACATTATCAAAAATTTATAAATATACTTTATGCACTGCATGTAATTTTTATGCTCATATTTGAATTATATGTATTCTATGAGTAATATTATTGACGCATAAAGTGAATGAAAAAAATTGGGTATTTAACTATTAAACATCTGTTATAATTTCTTGATTCCGTTCACATATTGCGTAAGAAACGTAACTAGTATATTTGTCCGATGATTTTATCTCTCTCTCTCTCATTCTGAATATAATATCGACTTACATATTACCTTAGGTTCACAATATTCTGTCGTATATTGGATCCTTATATCTTTATCAAAAATTCGGTTCATAAGTAACTCAACTCAAGTAATACTTAATGTGGATCATAAAAAAGTACAGCTGCATGTCGTCTACAATCTTATTTTACAAGAAAAAAAATAAAATGCATATTGTGTAGAGAGCAATATATATTCTTCTTTTCTCTTTAATTCACTTTAAAGTACGTATTCTCGAAACTTATTTGTGATAAACAATTATTTGAAATATATATTTCCCTAATTATATCTATTCCAAAATAACAAATAACTATCCCCAAAATCGGGGAGGTCAGTTGTATAATTTCAAGAAATAGACAGTTGTTGCGAAATTATTATTTATCACAAAATGTTAACTGTATGTTTATATCTAAACATTTATTTGTATTCACAAACTCCTCCCGTTTGGATTTGTTGTAGGCTTGAAGCCGCCTAAAATTATGCCATTCCATTTTTCTGGTGAATTGAATGAAGGTCTGAGGTCTGCTGTGATGTGCGTGATTGCTGATGGTGACAAACCTTTTCATTTCAAATGGTTTAAAGATGGCGATCTCCTGTCCTCAGAGAAAAACGATTTTTCTGTCGAATCCCTTAATGAATTCACTTCTATCTTGACTATCGAGCGCTTATCTGCGGACAGCAACGGAAACTACACGTGTCGAGTGACCAATTCGGCAGGATCAGACGAAAAATCGGACGTTCTCATGATGAAAGGTGAGATTGGGAATACTGAAACAATCCCTGGATGTTTCTGTTAAAATTCCCAACGCATTTTTCACAGTGAATATGTAAATCTGCAATGAAGAGGGATTATGCATATAACGAGTTGCTTACATCGACGACTGTGTTTTAGATTTAATTTAACACTTTTCTCTTTCTTCATTGAAATGTCAAAAGTCATTGGAATTTATCTCTTTTCTATAATATGTATCTTATGTTTTCTTACAAAAATGGACAGTTGCATAATTTTGTCAGTATTTCCGTCTTAAATTGTGTAATAAGTTACCAAATTTGAAAATACGGATTTTACCCACACGAACGATATTGAACTCTTTCTTTTTTTCCATCTTACATTTTACTAATTCTGGAAATTTATTTGCATTCGCAAGGTTCAATAACAATTTTTGAAAATTTTGTTAGTTTTTCATTCGTAATTTTTTATGAAATTATTTATTCTCAATCGCTTCCTTTGTAAATTTAACTGTTTATAGCGATATGTGGACATAATGAAGTGCACAATTCTACATTTTTTTCTTTTTTATTAATTGATGTGTGCGATTTAAAACTGACTGATAACAGGGCATGATGTAGATATATTTTTTAGTGTGTTGTATTTTTTAGCATATATTTTCCAGCATTTCAGAATTTGATTCAAGCATTTTTGTAATATTTATGTGTGCGTTTTTCTCGGTAATATTCTACGTACATAAATGCGTTAGTTCCTTTCACGTTACACACAATTTTAAAAAATAATGTTTTGTAACAAATTTAAACTTTTATCAATATTTTGTGATTTGTGTATTGTTATGCTATATTGCTTGTAAAAGTATAGAAATATAAATTTCATAATAAATGCTATAATAAAAAAATGAGCATTTTTATGAAAAAGATACTCAATAAACAAAAAGAATTTAAGAGTTTTCTTGATATCGAACCATTTTTGTTGAATATTTGTCTTAACTCAAATTAGACAAAAAATTATAGAGAAGGCTGTAGTAGTTTCAAATACCGAAAACTCTGAAAGTTGTTCATCACTAGAAATTGTTTTTAACTCGACTAAGTGTCACAGTGTGGCGCTAGTATACCACTAAGAACAGAACACTTTCAAGAGTTTGTGATCTCTATATTTTGCTAGAGGATATCTTCAATTTCAGGAATCTCCATTGCTGCTCAGCTGTGAAGTCAAATGAAAAGACAGCTTTTTAAATTATTTTCTTATTCAATGCAGTGAAGTTTCGTTGTTTCAAATCCTTGATCGTTTAATGTTAATATGATAGCATTTCTGTTCATCTGCGTCGCAACCATAGTTCTTTCCCAGCCTCTGCTATTAGCAGGTAAGATATTCTAATTTATTTTAAATTATATTTTTACTGATTGTGTAATATAAATTAGGATATATATTGTTTAAAACAGTAGACTGGCCTTAATGGAAGCATTTAAATTATTTTTTGGCCATGTAATTATAAATCATTCATAAGAAAAGAGAATTTTTAAATTTATTATTATAATTAAATGTTTTTTAGAGTATGCATAAAATCTCTTTGAATCCACGTTAGTTAAATGACAGAAAAGCACATGTGCCTTCTGCTTCTAAATTGTTAGAAATAAGGGAAGAAAGAATCGTAGAAAAAAATGGAAATAAGCTATATATATGATGAAACTAATGTAACTCAATACAACTAATTTATTGCAAAGTAACAGTTTTCTTTTTTTCTGTTACTTGTTATTATTAACTTTTAATTTAGAAACTAATTTACTATAATGAAATACAATCATTTTGTAATATAATTATCGCCTTGCATTTCCGCGTACATTCAATGTATTTCAAACCGTGTAAAGTTTTTTTTTTTTAAAGATCTGAACACATTTAAAAAATTTCGACTATTCACTAACAATGGGCTAAATTGTTTAGATTAGGAAAGCAATTTTAACTATTTAAATTTCTTTTTTGTTTTAAAAATATTATTCGGTGACTAAGCATTCTCCGACTTTTTGAAATATTAATGATACAATTCATTCCAAGATTGTCATGTACAAATGTTTATTTTCAACTTTTTTGTCTTTTCAAATAATTTTTACATAAAACTTGGTGTTAAAAGCATACTACACTTTCAAATTAAAAATAATGGAGAAATATTTATTAAGAATAGAATGACAATTTTTTATGCCCTTTTTCGGTTTTATTACTGTGAATTTCATATCAACCTTATTTTTTAAAAATAACATAGAATGAGGTATTATATAAAGATTAGAGAATATTCTTCGCCATCTCTTCTTTTTCCACCAACGTTGTTTCATTACCCATTCATCGGCTTTTCAGTAGAGCATTATAAACAGGTCAAAAACAAGAGCACAGAAGTTTTATTGTTTTAACTTACCCCATCAAATTTTTATTTTACTTGTAAAAAAAATTTTTTTTAATCGGCCATGTCTATTTTATCCTTTTTTGTGTCTCGTTATTAAAAAGTTCTGTCTCGTCAATAATCTGAATAAATATTTATTTTTATTTTCCTGCAAGGTTCAAGACCTCCCAGAATAAAACCTTTCAATTTTTCTGGAGATCTGAGCGAAGGGTTGAGGATTATGGTTATGTGTAGTATTATGGATGGAGAAGGCCCTTTTGACTTCAGGTGGTTCAAGGACAGTGAACCCTTGCTGTCCGAGAAGGGTCACTTTTCAATTGAATCTTTCAACGATTTTACATCCATTTTGACCATTGAGCGTTTGAATGCACTGAGCAATGGAAATTATACTTGTCGAGTGACCAACTCGGCAGGATCCGATGAAAAATCCGACGTTTTGACTATGAAAGGTGAGACAGTGTTTCCTATAACCACGAAACATTCTAACAGAAGTCTTCAGGGTAACAATGTAGCATGAAAGCAAAACATTGAATTAGAATGTTTATGTTTCTATGATAACATTTTAAAAAGTAAAACATAAAAACATTTTTGCAGGTTTGCTTGTGTTTTGCTTAAATAGATAAATATTTTGTGTGAATAAAATGTGTGTGTCCTGTTCTATAAATTTTCGTTTTGCAATTTTTTTTTTTTTACTTCTTATTGGTTTCTATTTTTGGATGAAACATTCTGATAAAATAACTCTTTATTTCTTCTTTAGGACATTTTTTTGTTTTGTTTATATACAGTCTTCTATAAAAACTAGCGATTTTAATACCAAAAGAAAAATAATATTGTGCTGAATATTTCATCTTTGTTTATACATACAATACTTAACTCATAACATTGGCAAATAATGGACAACATTACTCGATATTAAAAATTGGTTTTAAATTTGAAACAAAGAATGTTTGTTCTATTTGAAATAAATAGATTTTTGTTTATTTATTCATCCAACATTTGACTCTGTTCTATAAATTCGTATATTTTTCAGGTTTTTTTATGTTTATATACAGCTACTAATATTTTTCTTGCGTTTTTATAATTTATATATGAAATAGAAAATATATTAAAAAGATCTGGAAATTTCTTTGCAGTTTACTTAGATTTTTTTCCAGTTCTCGAGACCAAATAATATTTTTCCCGATTGATTTTGATTTTATAAACGCTTAACCTTGTTCATCATTTCAATATGTTTTTAACTCAACTAAGTGTCACAGTGTGGCGCTAGTATACCGTTAAACATGAACTTAACTTCACGAATTGTGATCTCTACATTTCACAAGAGAGCATCTCTAAACTTCTTGGATCTCCGACGCTGCGGTGAGTAGATTTAATTGTATTCAATCAAATGATTTTCTTCAAACTATTTTAAGTCAAGAATATTGAGTAGTTATATGCCTTTTCAGGGAATGCTGATACAGTTTTGTTATTAAGATGATTGTTTTTCTGTCTCTCTCTTCTAACCTGATGATGTTCTTTCAATTGGTTCCTGTGGCAGGTAGGAAATTTAATTTTATGTTAATTCCTTAACTTCCACTAGCATGCAAGAAAATTATGTAGAGTTTTAATCGTATTTTTGAGAGATATTGTATTTATCTCTAAACAGCATTTTAATCGAAAATGCTATTTTAGTGAAGCATTAAAGAAGTAGCGTTCTTTAAAACTGTGGTTAAGACTCAGTTCATGAAGGTAAAAATTTTAATACGCCTTCCTAAATGAACCATTTTAAATTAAATAATCTAAAAGATTTGATGTACTAAACTCTATGTAGTAAAATTTTTCCTTTTCTTCCATTTACCTTGATTATTTGTATTTTTTGGAAAGAAAATTTTTTTGGTTTTAATTTTTTTGTTAAAATTGAAAACTAAATTTTGAATTACCAGTTTCTTATTTAAAAAATTATCAGATTGTCGGGAATCTTTAATATATTTATTTGTGATCTAAAAAAAATGTCTAAACAACAAGGATTTTATTAGTGCACTTTAAAATATATTAAATATTCACGTATAAAGTATTTCAAGGGTTGTAAGCCGCAACGTAATACAAATTGTTGCTGTTTAAATCGAATTATTTGAAAATAAACGTTAAATTCATATTTTTTATCATTACTTTGCATCAAATTTGAATCTTAATAATTGTTTTTGTGCCGATTTATTATGTATTATTATCATGAAAGTTTTTTAAGACTGTCTTTGTGCGTAATATTGAAAAATAAGACCCAAAATTGGAACATTTATTTTGATGGAAAATTTTTTCGCTGTGCTAAAGAGATTTTTCACATAATATGTTAAAAGGAAAAACTGTGTACTTATAGAATATTTCCAAATCTGAAACCCCCAGTATCATAAACGCGGATGGATGGATATATAAACCCGAAATTTATATAAAAATGTAGACTTTTTATTGTTCTGAATATATGTGTTTGAGTTTGGTTCAAGTTCTTTTTACAAAACGCGAAGGCAGCCTTAAATTATTTTCATTCGAAATTTCTCTCTCTTTGTTATGTTTATTTCCTCCTTAAGCGTTTAGTACTCCTTGTTTCTTCCTTTTTCTTTCTTTCTGTAGGTTTAAATCCTCCCACTATCAAACCTTTCCATTTCTCTGGAGAACTGAGGGAAGGCTTGAGGACCATGGTGATGTGTGGAATAATCGACGGTGATCGCCCTTTCGAATTCAAGTGGTTCAAAGATGGCGAACCTCTTTCTCCGAATAAAAACCACTTTTCTATTGCATCGTTGACCGAATTCACTTCCATTTTGACCATCGAACATTTGAACGCGGATAGCAATGGAAACTACACTTGCCGAGTGATAAATGCGGCTGGATCAGACCACAAGTCTGATGTCTTGACCATGAAAGGTGAGGTTTGGTTTATCAACGAGCCTGAAGAACTTGTTGAAAGTATAAGGGGATACTCATATATATCCGTAACCTTAAAACGATTAGTAAGAAAGATTTGAATGAATTACTTTCATAGTAGAATGCACATAGTTAATCAGTGGCGTAACGGAGAACATTTGGACCACCCTGCAAAATCAGATATTGGGGTCCCAAGTTGGATCTTACAAAGGATAGGCACTTGGCGGTAGTCAAGCTTTGGGCCCCTTAGAACCCTGGGCCCACCGTGATGCGGGGTGTACGTTACGCCACTGTAGTTACTTCATCTCAAACACTAAGAATACACTAAGAATTAATCAGTGACGTATACAGACTTTTTTATGGGGAGGACTTTTATTTTAAAAAATACAGAAAAAAGTGCCGAGATGAAATGTTTATGCTAAACTTTGAAAATATTTTGATCTATAGGAGGGTTAACCATCACAAATCCACCCTTGTGTACGAATGGACTTAATGGAAGTTGTGTGATTTGAATTAACTACTTTTCAAACTAACTAGCATTTTGAGAAGTTAATTACGAATAAACTTGATTTTTACCTTTTAACTATGCATTTTGAGCTACTGTAAGCATATTTTTCTTTGCATTTTCAGCTACCGTAAGCCGATTTTTCATTGCATATCTTTCTTTTTTTGATGGTTCAAAATCCGCTATCACGAGTAATGTTTGAAAATCAGTTGGAATTCAATTTACCATGCATTTTGCTGCATATGGTTTCATTATTGTTAAATGGTATAAATATGTAATTTTTTTGGATAACTATTGTAAATTAGAGTAATTTGTGATAAAAAGATAGTATAACTTACTATTTTTTTTGTCTCAATAATGAATGTCTGTTGCTAAATATAAAAATGCATCTCTGCGCTTTTTTTTAAAAAATACATTCCTTAATTATTGATGTTTCGGTTTTATTTTTAAAATTTAATTTTCTTCGATATTCTAATGAATTCTTCTCTTTATTTTTAGCCCATATATGTTTCAAGAATTACTTACGGTATTGGTATTTTTTTATTAATTGAGTTTTATCATTTTGGAAGAAAAACATTAAATTCTGAATTGTTTGTATAATCGTAAAGATATCAGATTTTTTATAAATACAATTCATTCAAATTCACAAGCATAGTCGTATTTTGGGAATGTTTGAAAATTGGAAAACCCGATTGTTGTTCATCGTTACAAGTTGTTTTAACTTAAATAAATGTCACGGTGTGGCGCTAGTATACCGTCAACATTTCATCATATTTTTGTGAGCTGTAGTCTCTACATCCTATAAAGAGAGCGTCTATAAACTTCTGAGACCACTAATTCATCTCGACACTGAAGGTGAGTGTGAATAAAAGATATTTGAATACTTTCTGTAATTTTTGTTGTTTATTATGATTCCAGAATACACTGAATATTATGTATTTCCAGGAAATATTCATAAAAGCAGAGTACTGTTGAGATGTCTATTTCCATTCGTGCATGTTCTATTGCTGTAATAGTTTTTCAGTGTTTTATATCAGTGTCAGGTAAGATAATTATTTCTTGAGACTTGTCGATATAATTTTCTAATCATTAGAATATGAATACCAATTCTAGTACAGTAGCTCTTGATTTTATAAACGACGAAGTAGCATGTGTTTTTGTTCATAAAATACAGAATTCTCGTACTGAATTTCGTACATCAAGAAAATATGTCGGCAAGATGAATCTTATGTGTGTGTGTTGAAACAAATACTTAGAAACCCCCAAATTAGCTATTCAGAACGAAGTAAATCAAATCATTTCGAATTTTTATTCTGAAAACATATTAATTTTAATATTCATTTTTGAAATTTTACCAAGATTATCACTAGACAGCCATGTGTTAATGGTAAAATCATTTGTGTGTGTGTCATTATGCTCTTAAAATATTCTTTAAATTTTAAAATATGTGTTTACACACATTTATTTTAAAACTTTCTTCATCCTCTCTCTCTCTTTTTATTTAATAACTATCTCAAATGAGGTTCATTTAATTATGGATAAAGTCAAATTGATTTCTTTTTTAAATAAATATCAGTTACAATGAATTTATGCATTTGAGAATACTTGAGTTCAGTTAATTGTGAAGGATCTCTTTAATAGTGTTCTTTTATTATACCTTTTTAATTCTTTTCATCTTTGCTACGTTTATGATTCAATTGAAATATTTCATTCGGTTCTGATGCATATGTATTTTTTCTTTTACTTCGTATAGGTTTGAGTCCTCCAAATATCAAACCCTTTCAGTTCAGTGGCGATCTAAGAGAGGGTGTGAGGACAGCCGTGATGTGCGTCATCATCGAAGGGGATCACCCCTTCGATTTCAAATGGTTTAAGGATGGTCGCCCTCTTTCGTCGGACAAAAATCATTTTTCCATCGAATCTGTAAATGAATTCACTTCTATCTTGACTATCGAACGTTTGAATGCGGACAGCAACGGAAATTATACCTGTCGAGTTACTAATTCGGTGGGATCGAACGAAAAATCAGATATGTTGATGATGAAAGGTGAGAATGTTCGGGAATTTTGTAAATGAATTGATGTTCAAAAGAACCACTGTGAGTTTCCAATGACATTTCGTATTCATTTTATGGTTTATGTGTGTGGGATATGAGTGTTCTAAATATTTAATATTACTTTATACTCGTAGAAGAATTCCCTTATTTATATTATTTTGTTTAAAAAAAAGCGGTTTTTCCTTCCATCTTATGTTTCCTTGAAAAGTACGGGGGACTAATTTCACATAACTTATTCCATTTAAAAAAAATGCGTGATTATTTTTATTTTTTATTTTTCGTAACATTAATTCCCTTTTTTTTTCTTTTTGTTATTCTAATAGAGAAGTTTTAAATGTCAGGATTGAATTTTATGCGAAAGATGATAGATATTCAACATTCTTCGGTAAATGAACGTTGTATATGTTGTGGTATTTCTACAATTCAAAAGTCATTAAAGGAATGGTGTCATCAATTGTTCAGAAACGTATAACAATGTTCTTCATTTCATTTCTACTAATTTTTAATTTGTTCGTGTGTGGCGTTGGTATACTACCAATCTGTGTTTCGAGAATTAAACTCTCTACCTTTTGTAAAAAGTATCTCCTGAAATACTTTGACGCTACGAGATTTTAATGGGAAAACTGACAATTTCTTGATTCTCTCACTTGTTTCGTAATGTTTTCCCTCAAAAAAATGAAGAAACATTTTTTTTTTTGTTTAGTTATTATTCTTATTTTAATGAATACTTTTTGATATGTTTAAATAGTTTCTTTTACAGTAGTTTGTTTTACAGGATTTAGAATATATTTTGCGTTTTATCTGATACTGAAACAAATATTGTTTCTTATCGCTCAAATGAATATTTTTTTACGTATATTCATCTTTACGATGTAACTACATTTCTTTTTTATTTGCATACTTTTCTAACACAATCGCTACTAAGAACTTGGTAAGATATCTTCATGTGCACTCTCTCTCAAATTTTTTTCTCTGTTTAAGAAACTAAATTTATTTAGATTGTGTGGTTATATTTAAAAAACAAACTATATAGAATAATCAGATGTTGTTCATCGATAGAAACTACTTTTGATTCAACTTAACGTCACAGTGTGGCGCTAGTATACCGTTGAATCATGAACATATTTTTACGAGTTGTAGTCTCTACATTTTGCAAATCAACATCTCTAAACTCTTCGCATCTCTGACGCTGCTTTGCACTAAAGGTATAGATGCCGAATAGTTGTGAATCGCGGGTTTCGAATAAATTCAATGCTTAATATCATTTTTAACCCCAAGAAGTTTTACTGTTCGAATTTCGTTTTTTATGAAGACCATTGGCTATTAGAATGACGACTCTCCTGTTGGTTTGTTTTGTTGCAAAGATGCTTCTCCAACCTCCTTTGGTGGCAGGTAAGACGATCATTTTCTAAAAATTCTAGATTTTAAGTCATTAATATACAAGAAAAAAACATTTGAATTCTGCAAGCTGTCAGTTGTATGAATATAAGAATTATATTTTTATTACATAAAAATCGCAGTCCTGATATGATTAGGTATAGCAGTATCCGACATCCTCTGAAAGTTATGTATTTGTTTAAATTTAAATTATGTAGATTTTTAGAAAGAAGAAAATTTATTGACTGATTATTTATTTAAAGTAATGTGTATTTGTATTCACAACATTTGTTCGACAGCAAAAAATAATTTGTATTGTATTCTACTGTAGATATGCAATAGTCTCATAATATTTTAACTTAAACCTTGCTGTAATATTTAATGTTTAAGGTAGAATGTATTCATTCAAATACAATTTTGCAGTTCTCTCGTTGTACAAGAAATTATGCATGCTTACTGCTTATTTCGCTCATGAATCTTGATATAATAGTGAACTGTTCAATTTCGTTATTAATTTAGAGTTTTCATCTCAAAAAATTATTCTTATCTTTAAAAACAAACAATGCTTTTCTAAGAATTTTCAAAAATAGTTAAGCTTTTATGTAAATTAATTCTTCGATTAAATAACAGCGTATAAATCGATAGAACATTATAATTTTTCCTTCCTTTTTTTTTATGCCTCTCATTTCAAAAATAATCTAATATTCTTTGTTTTCGTTTTTTTTTTTTTACATAGGTTTAAATCCTCCCACTATCAAACCTTTCCATTTCTCTGGAGAATTGAAAGAAGGTATTAGGACAATGGTAATGTGTGGAATTGTCGAAGGAGACCTTCCCTTCGAGTTCAAGTGGTTCAAAGATGGTAACCCCTTTTACCTGAGAAAGGTCATATCTCTATCGAACCTTTCAACGAATTTACGTCTATCTTAACTATTGAACGCTTAAATGCAAACAGCAATGGAAACTATACCTGCCGAGTGACAAACTCGGCAGGATCGGACGAAAAATCAGATGCTTTGACCATGAAAGGTGAGCTTGAATCTACTCATACACCTTGAAGCGGGAAAAAGATAGGGCTGTGATGTATGAAAGGGGAAGTTATTGAAATTATTCGGATGTGTAGAAAAAAACATTTCGTAAAGATGATTCATATAAAAAACGCGATATTTCTTTGCGTTCTTCTTATTTTAAAACTCTAATGTGTTCGCTGGACTACTTGTTATTTTATAATTTAATCTTAGATCTTATGTTGTTGTTTTTATATGTGTATCTTAAGCAACATCGTATTATTTTTCCATTTTGAGGAGTTATATATATAAGACCTTTGGAAAAGGTTTCATTGGAATTATTTGTAACATAAATAAGTTGTTTTTACCGAGTCAATGGGATACTCCAGTTTAACTAAACGTTAGTTAAATGTAAATTGTTAATCCAGTTTAACAATATGCCGACGTGTTATTTTCGAATTAGATCTATTCTGGTATTTTACAAAAACTATGTTTGTGATTTAAGAGTTGAATAACTGTATTTATTTAATTCTATTTTTATCTTAAATATCTTTAATATTTTTAAATATGTTTGCTTAAACATATCAGATCATATTTCTTTATTTCACCATTTAAGAATATTTCCCGTTATACCATTATGTTTTGATTCAATTTCTTGCATTGTCTGATTTATTTTATAAAATTTGTGAAAAGTATTTTTGTTATATGTAATCTATCCTTTTTTAATGGAGGCTAAACAATCAATTTCGCTATTCATTGCATATATCATACACAAATGACGAAATGTTAAGCAAATTCGATTTCTCTTTTGAATATTGTTCAACAAGCAGCGATGTTCATCATTTTGAATGGATTTTAATTCAATTTAATGCCACAGTGTGGCGTTAGTATACCGCAATGTTTCAAACCTGTTTCCAGACTTTGGCTCTCTACATTTCACGAGATGTTGTCTCTAGCTTCTAAAAATTTCGAACGCCGTCAAAACTTGCTGGTAAGTAACCTGTACAGAATGCATCATTTGCTTTCAATTTCTTGTTTATTTCTAAGTGGATCCAATAAATCACGCTTATCTTCCTTTTAGGCAACATACGAGAAATATATTTAAAATGAGCATTCATCAAAACTTATGTTTTGTCATGTTATGCATTTCATTTCTCCAAGCAGCAGGTAAAGAATATTATTAACTTATGATAATTGTGCTTTTTTTCTATTATTTACTTAAAATATAACTGCATTTTTTTATATTTTCTAATTAACCATTTGTGTGTGTATTTAGAATTTAATTTTTTTTCTGTGTAAATTCTGGTCGTGTGTAGCATGTTAAATATATTATTGATATAATTATAATACTATATTTCGTTCGCTTTCGCGCGAAAATTTCTACATTCCTATTTTTTTTATTCACATAATTTTTAAGTACTTTCAATTTTTTATGCACTGCTTATTGACTAAAGTTAACATTATCATTGATATTTTGTTGATACCGTATTAAACGTACGAATCTATTTTTTATTAACAGTATAATTCGAGTACGGAGAATAAATAGGAATGTTTGTCACTTGTAATAATAACGGTGTATTATTTTTGATAAGCCAACCGTAAAAGCAGTAAAAACACCAGAAAAAAATTGTCTATGCAAAGGAAACAAGTGAATGTCTAAAATAAAAAACACCTGGAAGTTTTCAATAAACCTCCTATAAACTTTATTTATAATCTTTGTTGATGAATAACTGTGTGTAAATTCTTTTACGGATGTTGCAGACTAGCTACTCTCTGCATATTAATCTTATGCAGCGAAAAAACCCTCAAGGGGGAAAAGGAAGAAAAATTATTTAACTCAGGCTTTTGCACTTCAAATGAACTACACAGTTGATACTTTTCTTTTTCTTTCATAAACTACTCATTCATTGATAAGCTATCGTGTTTATATAGTAAATAAATCAGTAGTTTTTAAAACTATTTATAACTAGTTTCAAAAGTTCAACTGTACTTTATCTTTAGCATGTTCATGACTTAAAAGCCACCTTGCTGAAAAACAGGCATAATACTTGTATGCCTAAGTATTATTTTCGGATGCTTTGTTTTTACTGTTTTTCCTACTAATCGTTTCTCGTAATTAGTTTTTCATCTTAAGCAGATATAATTTTTCTTCCCTTATTTTTCATAGGTTTGAAGCCTCCTATAGTCAACCCATTTCATTTCACCGGGGAGTTGAAAGAAGACCTAAGAGCCATGGTAATGTGTGGCATCGTAGATGGAGACCCTCCAAACGACTTTAAATGGTTCAAGGATGGTGATCCTCTTTCGCCAGAGAAGGGTCACTTGTCCATACAAACGAACGACTTAACTTCGATTTTGATTATTGAGCGTTTGAATGCGGGTAGCAATGGCAATTACACCTGTCGAGTTACCAATTCGGTGGGATCAGATGAGAAATTCGCCATTTTGGTAATGAAAGGTGAGACAGAAATCAAAAATATTTACCTAATGTTTCAGAGTTTTACTACAATGGGGGGGACACAAATTTTATTTTTACATGGAATAACGTTTAGAAGCAATCATTTTTATGAATTATTTAAATAAAAATAAAAAGTTTGTTTTTCGTGATCATTCTTTTTTTTTTTTTTTTTTGGTATAATAAAACATTTTCAAATTTGCTATCTTCAACAATCCATTAAAATTAATTTTTCAGTAAAAAACATGAAAAGTCATTTGATAATCATATTATAAGTCTCAGAATGGTATGGAGTGAAAAAAGCAAAGCTATTTAAGTGACAATAATGATGACGATGATTGCGAATTGCTGTGTATTTTTTTACAAAATTAAGATAAGCAAAATATATCTTTTTGCTATATGTTACTTTTCCTGTATCATAAACGAAGCAATGAAAGCAATTTTGTAGCCATTTCTAAAATTATAGAATAAAAGTTGATTTGTAATGAACATGTATTGTGTGGTAATAGATTTTTGTTTTCTGTATTGATAATTAATTTAAATTCTGAAACCAAAGAAAACGGCTAATGTTGGATTTCTTGAGGATTTTCAATGCTTGTTTTGAGAACACTGCTATAGTTTTCATTTTATTTCACTTGACCATGGTTCAGATGCGTCGCCAGTAGCTGTCGTATTGCTTTAGGATGAGACGTTAGCTATCGATTCACAGCTACTTACAAATTATACACAAAGATGTGTTTTTTACTAAAAGAACCCTTTTTGCAAATACTCTCAACAGAAAAGTGTTCATCAATAGAAATTGTTTTTACTTTCGTTTCCCGTCACAATGTGGCGCTAGTATACTGTAAACTTCTAACACAATTTCACAAGCTGTGGTCTCTATGTTTTGCGAGAAATATCTCTAAACATGCTCCATATAGTGAAAGATTGAAGGTAAGTAAGCTTTTTCATCTATGTATTATTCGATTCTTTTTGTGTTAGAATTATTACTCTTGACTGCACAATGTTTACATTAATTGCTCTTTATATTCTTTTCTAGAAAGATCTGTTTAAAGTAGGATGATTTGCCTATATTACCTTGCAGTATTTTTTCTCATCCGATGTTTTCATATTATAGGTAAGAAAGCTATCTCTCTCTCACAATTTTAAGTATGATTTCCTGTAAAGGTAGTTTTCCATCAATATCCTGAATCAAAATTGTGTATGTGTTTGTAGTTGATTTATCATTCAAATTATATTTTGAATTATAATGGAGGTATTTTTCCTCGGTTAATATGCTAATAAATGCAGACACTTTTTATTGTTTGTTGAATTATATCTTGGCAAGAATATTTGCAATTGAATTTCTAGCAATTCTACGATCATATTTCTTATGAAAAAAAATTTTGAACTTGAATATTAGATCATAATTTATTCTATTTCGCTTAGAGAAAAATGAAATGTTGGTGAACTTTTAATTATATCTTTTAAAAGCTTTTTCATGAAATCTTTTAAACTTCGCTATCTAAAGTATAAAAATATGCAATTGTTTGGCTTAGTGCTTAATAATCAGCGCCAGCTTATTCCAGAAATGGAATATTGTTGAAGTCAGTTGATTTTTTAGTATAATAATTACTTAAATATACAATTCAAATAAACAATAATGCATTTCTATAATATCGCAGTCTTCAATTTTAGTGAGTACGGTTTCAGAAGGTTAAAATAATTTTGTTTGTGCTCTATTTTCTTGATTAACTTTCTTTAATTTAGTAAATTCTACTTTTGAAAAAAAAAAAAATATTTGCTGTTAAGAACTATTTTTTTTTTTTAAGAATAGTTTTATGTTAATTAGAAAATTGTAATTCTTATATGCTCGCAGAGATTTCTATCCTTATTCTTCAAAAAATAAATTATACTTTTTAAGGAATCGGTCTTATCCACAAAATTTATTGAATAGGTCTTGATTTTTCCTTAAAAATCTATGAGCTATATGAAAAATTTTCTTTGCTTGTTCATCTATTGATAATTTCAAACACAGCCTTTATCCTTACTGTTATTAGTTAGCATGGCTGAGCGCTTCTTATTTAAAAACATTTTTTTCTTTCTTATTTTTTGATAGATTGATATTTTAACCAGTTTTTATTTTCTTTTTAAACTTATCTGAAAAGTGTTATTATTCTATTTAATAATGTTACCTAAATGATTAAATTGTTTGTTTTTTAAATTTATTTTTGAAAAAAAAAAAACTTTTCTACTTACAAGTCTATTCGTAGGTTTTAAAAGTCTATTCTTCTATATTTAGACGGGGCCTCCCAACCCGAAATTCAGCCTTTCCACTTCTTGAGCAATTTGTCAGCTGGCAGAAGAACGGTTGTGGTTTGTGCGGTCCTCGAAGGCGATCCCCCCTTCACTTTCACCTGGTTGAAAGATGGAGTGGAATTTAAGGATAATGAACAAGTGTTCACTAGTGAACGAACTGAGTTCACTTCCACCCTCACCATTCATAAACTGGATGCCACCAGCAATGGTAACTATTCGTGCAAAGTGTCCAATGTCGCAGGATTTGATATCAAGTATGATACTTTGAGAGTCCAGGGTAAGATTTCATTTGAATGATCTTGGAAAATGTCACTGTCAAAAAGGATGAAATAAAGAGTGTTTTGAAAATTTTCGTGTTCCAATTTTTAATATGGGATTAATATCACTATTTGTATTCTGTTTTGATAATTTACAGGTAAAATATTTATGTCTATTCTCTTCTTAAACATTGACTTATGGTAAAAGAATTACGTTTGAAACAACATTATGTGAATAGAAATAACGAATTTGAAACGAATTTGATGTCATGGAAAAAGGAATCATAAAAAGTATTTTCTTTTTCACATTTTAAACTAAAAAAAGGATTTATATTTTGCATCATTATGATAAACGTCGTACTGTTAAATAGAATATACGTAATAATCGATTTTTATTATCAGAAATATCAATATTTGATGCAGTTTTGATCAATATAAAGTTTAATGGGAAAAAAATGAAATAACGAATATATACGAAAATTATATACTAAATATATTTGAAATAATCTATAGGTTTTATTTTGATTATCTCTTTTCTATCGAAAAAATCCTTTTGTTTGGTGGGATACTTACAATCATTGAATGAATTTGTATTCTTTTCACACGTTTCGAACTTTTTGTTTGAATTTCTCGAAACTGAGATAGCAAGTTAAAGGCTATTCTTTTGTATTTTAAGTCGGGCCCAAAATTCAGCATTTAATGTGTGTTTTGAATACTTGATAACTATAATCTTTTCTCCTAAACAAGTTATTAAATATTTGTCTGAGGTTTTTCATGAATGAAATGTGTGAAACACTTTACTATCCAACTGAATGTTTAAAAATTTCCGTTTGTTCTTCACAATCATAATAATAATACTTTAATGTTGAGTATATTTTTATCGGTTTTTTGTGTTTTTGTCGATATTTGTTGTTGAATTTTTTGACAGTTGGTTAATGTTGATTATTTTATGTAAAGACAGTTTATAAATCAGGTTCGTTTCCGACAGTAAAATACTGTATTAAATAAGGTAGAAATATCAGTCACACGGCATTTATCTTGGTTGCATATTTGCGTGTGTGTGTGTGTTTTGTTAATCTTCAGATATTTCATTAAAATATGCCTTCAATTTTGTTGCTGTGTATGTTTTTCTATTAATATTTAGTGACTTGTCTACTTTTTTATAGAGATTACTCGTACTTTGATTCTGAATAAAAGTAATATCATAGAAATTTAGTTTCCATGTTTCAGTTGATGATTTGTGATGAATACTACAATGAAAAAAAATCATGACTTATGCATAGAACTATTTAAGAGATGACTTGAAAGTTAGCGGTAGAAAAATGGACTCCATTTTTCTAAATAAAGTTCCGAAATGGAATTATACTTTGACTTCCCGTGAATAAATGTATAATCTATGTGTTGTACTGTTTGATTCTATAAACAAACTGAATTGCTTAATATATTTTAATTTTTTCAATATTTTTTTTTATAGTGGATTTTTTTTAAAAAAACGAAAAAAATTCATGCAAACGAGATAATTTTCATTCTATGATTCATTTTGTGTTGTCCCCTTTAATTTTTATTTCGCTACTAAGAATAAAGTTTTTTTTTTTTCAAAGTCATAGATGCAACTCAGAGGTAAGAAAGAGTATTAAAGCTAAACGAAATGTAACTACCGAAACTGTGAAAATGCAAACGTAATGCGTTTTTTATAGAATAAGCCAGACCACGTGGCTTGGTTTTTAATTCTGTAATAGTTGTTTTATGTAAGTGAAGATTTCTCTTCTTTTGCAATACATTTTTTAAAAAAATTACCAATATTTGAATTATTTTATTTACATTTACAGTATTGTAAAAAGTAGTTCGTACAATTTTTAATTTTTTTTTTCGTGGATCTGTTAAAAAGCCTATTTTTTGAATCAATTATAAAAGCATTACTATTAATAGTTTCAATACTTTTAATTTGGGATGCAATTATTAAAGTATTGCAGTTTTTGATGGGTGAAATATGTTTTAGGGGGTTGAAGGATAACCTAAAAGTAAAGTACATTGCATGCATATAATTAAGTATTGATTTGTATTTATGCTATATGCAGCTTTGTTTTTACATTTACAAATTTAAATATCTCGTCTCAAAGAAAATGTGAAAAAAACTATGATTTCCTTGATTGATTATGTATCTTTTTGAGAACTTTCATCTTTTTAAAGTATGTTACATTTAAATACCGTACTTATTCGAATCTAAGCCGCACCCGAAACTCTCAGCAAGATTTTGTGGAAAAGGGGGAAAAAAATGTGAAATGGTTTATTGATTGCCTATTTTACGAAATAAAATAAATTTAAAATGAGAACTAATAAAAAGTGAAAAATATTTATTTTATTAATATTATAAACCTATAAATACATACATGAACCTGTAATTGCTGTAAATACCCCACCCAACAATTTTCTCCCCCTTACATTCTAAGCGACACCCGATTTTTAGTAGCATTAACATTCGAGAGTACAGTTTAGATTCGAGTAAATACGGTACTTTCATTTTTTAAAATTATTATCATGTGTATATGTGGAGAGCTACAACTTCTCAAAATTATAAACTATTATCGGAAAAAGAACCGTCTCAGAATTAAAATATGTACTTGTAAAGAGATATCGAGACCTAGTGTAATGAACGTAATATATTATTTGAAAACACCAGATGAACAGTACCAGATAACTTTTTGTTCCAAATAGAGATGTTTTTTAAATCAGTATCATTTAAAAATTCTATTAATATTTTAGTAAAGATATGTTTTTCAAATTTGCTAATGAGTACTATAAATGATAACTATACTAACTATAATTTTAATTTATTGTAATAGAATGCTAATATATTGTCTTCTATTTTATATAAATTTAGTTATATATTTATTATTAAGGAACATTTTTTCTTTATTCTAAACTTTTAGCATAATTTTTTTTAAAAAAAGGATAAGAAAATTTTTTATTCTTACATACCATCTAAATCACGGGTGTCAAACTGGCGGCTCACAATGAACATTTTTGTGGCCCGACCAATATATCGGCACACAGTAATATATAATAAAAAAAAATTCCCTCGAAATTGGAGATAGTAGCAGGGAAGAGATGCAAGCATTTAACTTTTATTATTCCTTTATATGTTTATTGCATTGTATTATTCGAAATAAACCTAAGTTTCTGTGAAGATTGATTTTTTTTGTGGCCCACCTTAAACTAAACCTTGTTTGTTTAGCCCAAGTTAGCCTTTGAGTTTGACACCTCTGATCTAAATGGTATTTGAAACAGATTTTTCTTTTTTTATTGCACGATGTTTCAATGTTTTATATGATTAATTCTTATATTTGAAGCCCAATCCAATAAGTAAATTTATTGTAAAGATTATATATTTTGCTTTAATACAAAATAATCTGCATCAGGAATAATATTACCTATATTTTGTGTGTTTCTTTTAATTTTCTATATAATATTAATATTTATCTTAATGTCTTTCTGTTTTGCTTGCAACTGTGAGGGTAAAGACTTTTTTACTGCTTTCAAGACAGAGAAATTGAAATCTTCTTTCCTTTCAGTGTCTCCTCAGTGGGTGCAAGAACCGAAGGACTTCTCCACCATGGGAGGCCAGACTGCTGTTTTGGACTGTTTCACTAGAGGATATCCAAAGCCCAACGTTGTCTGGAGGAAAAAGAACGGTTAGTGGCTCTATTTTGTGAATTGATGGACTTGTTCTTTATTAAAATAGTCACTGACAACAATTTTAGATTCAAAACGAAATTGCCAATGTTTGATTAAAATCGCCAAAATATTTCAAGACACGACATTGTAAACAACTTTCAAAAAATTAAAATGTGCTAGAGTATAATGGATTAATATGAAAATAGTAAACTGAACAGTAATACTATTTCCCCATTTTTTATTATACGTAAATTTCTTTCTATTCGTTTTTTCTGAAGAAAATTATTACAATGTGGAATTATTTTCAGTAAAAATTGTCGAAAAATTCATTGAATTCCTTAAAATTCTCAACTTACATTGCTATTTATACTGATATGTCTTAGTATATTAAAAATGTGGAGCTAGTGTTGTTGCCGATATTTCACCTTTAAACTGCATTCTTCTATAAAAAAAAAAAAAAATTAAAAAAAAAAAGTAGCTTCCTTAAAAAAAATCTGGCTATGTCAGGAAATTTCGCGTGCAAATTCTTTCACACCAAGTATGCAAGTAATTAAATTGTCAAAGCTTGTAAATGATCAAAACACGTGTATTTCTGTAGAGCTTTGTGTAAAACGGGTAACAATTGTGAACGATTTTTCTTGTTGTCATGTTGTCGGCGCTGCAGTCTCCAAGCGATAATACCATTTTAACGTTGGTAGAGACCTTATAAACAATTGGAAGATTTTGAATGGGTTCACATAGTATGAATGCGTGAATCTGTCTCGTCATACTGAACAACAGGCTGCCACGCACCATACGATTACGGTTGTACAAAGCTGCTGGCAGCAATGATTGCTACAAGAGACAATTCGTCGGCAGAATAAAGACTGGAAGACAGCAGTGCACAAATGCGAGTCAACATTATATGGTACTGGCTTAGGTCCGAATTGGACGATGGCATCATTGCCTGCTATATAATGTGCTACAGCCTCTACCATACTGTCTCTGATACCTTCCAACACCTCATGATGCATAGCTGTGGTGGAATTATGGTCACAACTATCTTTAAGACCGTTGCTTTTAATTCTGTAACATCGCCAGAGTCGTCTAAAATGATGCCGTACACGATCATCATGATTGCCTACAGACTGGCATCGCATTATGTTCAACGATGGATTTAACTTCAATCTTGTAGTAGAGGATTATCGGACACGTGTGTAGAGTAACCAGGACTAGCAGCCTTCGTTTTATAGAGACATACTTCTATTGTATTTGCTGCTATAGTGTGGAGCGCTTTTACGTGCAACAGCAAGAGCTTTCTTCATCTAGTGTACAACTTTGGCAATGCAATAATATGTTGATGATATCATATAGGCCTTATGATATTGCATGGCACATTATTCTGGACCATTTTCAAAAGAGAAAATGTCAAAGCTTATACGACTCAGGTATCTCTGGATCGTCTCCGTACTATTGACGCTTTACCCTGTCTTGCAAAGGTAAAAGGCCTCTCACCAATCGAACATGTATGAGATATGGTGCGCCACCAATTACTTATTTAAATATTCAATGCCCAACAACTAGCCATTAATTGCACGTACAGCTTAGAATTTTAGTTATTTCATTATCAATATATGAGCTACACATATACAATTTCATAAAACAGTCGGTACTTAAAAGTCCCCCCCCCTTCAAAAGAGTATATTTTAACATTTAATATACAAACTATTAACGTGCTTCCATTTTTGTTGTTGTTGCACAAAAAATAATTATATATATATCATTCAGTAATGCATCCAAATGATAACTAATCGGATTAAGGCTCCTACAACGAGATTCCTAGTGAACAAATGAGAACGATCTTTCCGTGTAAGATGGTGATTATTGTCTCTTTTTTTTTATATAGAAGACGGCGGTGAGGTGACAGTGATCGACAATTCCCGCTGGAAAGTGGCCGAGAACGGATCTCTGCTGTTCAAGAAGATCGACAAAGGAGATGAAGGCGTCTACACTTGCGAAGTCTCCAACGGGGTAGGAGAAAGTTTAAGGAAGTCGGCCAGGCTGGACGTTAAAGGTATATGGGTTATTTTTTCAAATGGGTTTCGTTATTCTGAATTTATATAAGTATATATTTGCCACCTGTTCTCAGTCTATCGTTTATTTTTATTGTGACCTTTAATTCAGAAATTTCAATCATTTTTCATGTTAAGACTTTTTTTAATGAGTTTCAATCCAATCATTTTAGTTTAATTGTAGTGCGCAATGTTTATTGAGGGAAAACTAATTCTGTTTCAAATTAATTTCGTTTTTCATTTCTCTGCGTAATTTCATCCTACATTTAAACATTCGTCATATTTATTCACAAGATACAGAATTCCACCAGTGCACAAAGCCAGATGGTCATTGCATTCTTTAACTCTTCATCACTTCCAAAACGTTTACCGTCAGAAATTTTGCCATCTTTTCCCTCAGCTAAGGGAGAAAGATGGTAAATGCTAATAGCAAAGCATGGCTAATCGATCTTTTGTTTGAAAATGCAGTGACCATTTTGCTTCACTGGCAATAGCACATTATAGCATGAGAATTCTCAAGCTCGTGAATAGATACGACAAATGTTTAAAAATAGGGAATGATTTTGTAGAGCGAAATTTTATTTACGTCACACTCTAATGCAACATGAGGGCTATTGGAGACGGCTCTCATAATTTTGAGCCTCGGTCTAGTGACGAGAACGTCACCTGAGCTGGAACCCCTTCTCTTAAATACCATAAAACAGGGGCCTCGACAAATTTGCCTTGCATCAGCAGCTTCTACACGGCAGGTCTTCATTGGCACCAGGACTTGAACCCGTGACACGAGTTCGTGACCATAACTAATAGGCTACTGCGGCTAGTATGATTTTGTGGAGAAATTCGCTCTTTTTCAAAATAACTTAACGATTGAATCAAATACTCAGTTTAATTAAATCTTAGCGTAGTTCTTCAAATACCCTTATGTGTTGGAAATCCTTAATTGCTTACGAAAATACTCACAGAAAATCTCTTCTCTGGTAAACTATAAAACTTTTTATTTTATTCACTGGGAATGTCCATGCATAGAGTTCATTCATATAATATCGAATTATTTAATATTATTCTATAAAGTATTAAGAGTATCAATCAAAATTTTACACACGAATTCAGTGACGTTTTATGCATTCTTCTCAGCTCCTCCTCGGATCAGTTCGGCATACCGCATCAAGAGCGCTCGCAAGGCAGAATCGGCCACCCTCGTGTGCGAAGCAGAGGGGGACCAGCCACTTATCACCTCGTGGGCGAAGAACGGAATCGGACTGCAGACCACCGGCAGGTTGGTACCTATCTCTTCATTCTTCTCCTTCTTCAACAGCCCCTTACTGGTCTTGGTTGCCTCAACAACAAGCTCCTTCCAGCGTCCTCTATTTTTAGCGACTTCTCTCCAATTTATAATTTTCAAAGTAATTAGGTCTTTCTCGATGTCATCTAACCACCTAGATCCCTTTAGCTCGGATTTCCAAAGGTTTTTATATGTCAAGATCTTTAATGGAGTTATCTTCCGAGCTGCTCCAAATATGGCCAAGCCATCGCAATCAATTACTATAGATGACGTATTATTTATGGTTGCCGGTAAAGCATGCACAGTTCTAAGTTATATCTGGTTCTCCACCGTTTTCCTTCACGCACTGGGCCAAAGATAGCTCCGCGCAGTACACAATTTCCTGAACCCTCGACCATAAATCTTCTTAAAATCAATGATTACTTTACACTAAATTGTGATTTTGAATGAAACATTGCTATTAAACTCCTGTGCCTAGAGGTATTTAGCTTGATTTAACTGTTGGAACTTACTCATAATTTTAAACTACGATTTGAACCTAAAAATCCTGATTGGTACTCTAGGCCGGAAATGGTTAATTTGGAGTAATATAATTTTAAATGTTTTTAACTTGAACGATTACGAAGGATAACTTCAAATGTACTTTCAATAAGTTGATCTTGATTGAAATTTGTGTTCTTTTTTGTATTTTGGTAAATGTGTATTTCTATTAAATTAAATTAAATCCTTTTGCTATATACAATGTTTCTCAATTTTCTAAATATGTTGGGAAGAACATTACAATTTAGGTGGTGAAATATATTTAATCCATCGTTTTCATTTAAAATTTGAATTTAAATGCGAACAAAGAACGCCCTCTTAGATCAAAAGCTGTGGTCTTAATTGTAAAAAAAGGATAAACACATGTTGATAAAAATTTATTTGTTAGGAGGAGGGGGGAAGCTGAATTGATTATTATTCATTATTTACTATATCCTGACAATATTTTATGCATTCGAATATGTTAACATAACCTATGTATTGTTGAATTATTGATTTTAAAACGTTCATTTCAAATATTACTTAGCAGATCAATAATATTCTGAAACCAGTGGCGCTCATAAGGGAGGGGATCCCGGGTGTCCAGACCCTCCTTCCATCGCTCTTGATTTTTTGTTTCGATTGATTACAATCCTGTGTATATAGTACGTAACATAATTTTAGTTAATTAAGTATTTGTTATTAATAATTCACTTTATTAATATTTTATTAATGCTAATTATTTATTCAATAATTTATTTTTTACTATTTTTGTTCCCGAAAATCGATAAAATCAAAAGAATATGTTTGGTGGCATATTGAGGTGATACGCGCGCGCGCGAGAATGGTGGACTTTCGGTCCTCGACCGGCTTGAAAAATCCGTGTGTGCGCCACTGTCTGGAACCAATGTAATTCGCATTACAAGTATTGTGAAAAGCACGTTTGCGGAGATATATTTTTTATATGTTCTTATAGAGCTGAAAGGAAGCCAGAGAGAGAGAATTCCTGCTTTTTAAATAATTACAACTTTTTGAGCTTAGAAGAAGTATAATTTCATAGGAATTCTTTTATATTTGAAACATTATCAACGCAACAATTTCATTGATATTTTCTTACCGATCGCCTTAACAAATTATCAATATATTTTCATTATCATCTCAACAATATTTAAAAGTATTGCGTAATTGATAAGAAATGCGGGATCTATATACATGTATTTTTTAAAAAATTGATACCTAAGCAATTATTCTGAGTATGAAATAACAGAAAATCTCCTGTACCTGGATTTCATAAATCACCCTACTTCAAAGAATGTTCCCACCCGTAATAATTTGAAATCTGATTATTTAAAAAGCGATGTTGTTATATTCGTGATTTCATTATAACGTTGATCAATTCATTATTTAATTGGTAGCGTTACTATGTAGTTGTTTGATTGATATCTCTCCTGTATTTATCATATATTTAAACATAATATTTACTTTGTTTTATTTCTTTTTCAAAGAGTACAAATTAACGAAGAGCTGTCCGCGACGGGCATCATCGCCCAGATGACCATCTTGTCCACTCACAGGAACGACGGAGGATCCTACACGTGCTCGGCCAAAAACAGATTCGGAGAGGTCAACAACACCATCGTACTTCGGATCGTCGGTAACTTCCTCCTTTGACTTATTTCTGCTTTTATTCTGCTCGGAAAGCCACCAACTTGCACAAACAATGAACGAAACATATTATTATGGATGCAATTGTTTAATTTTTTTCACGCAGAAGAGGGTAACCGCCAAAAAAAAAGTACAGTATCGACTCAAATTTTAAAAGAATATGCAATTTCAAAAATATCTATAGAAAAATATATATATTATCTTTATATTTTAATTCTTATGTATAATTTAAACATATTTACTTATTTATTTTATTTAAAACATTATTGACATATCTGTCAAACTATCAAAATGATTTTCAAATAAGTCTCTTTTTGTGAGTCATCACTTGTAAAAATCATTGAAACGTACTCTAGCTAAGAAGTATGTGTGGGGGGAGGGAGGGGGAGTAGAGTACAGTTCTTTGAAATCTTTCGAAAGCTCTTCAGTCTTTTTATGAATACTACTAAATTGTATCTAGCTACAAAGCCTGTATTAATATAATAACTAAAGTAAAAGCTTACCTATTCTTCGATCGGGTTCTGAGCGCACGTTTTTCTTGAATTCAAGAAAGCATAAGAATAAACGTAATTTTTCATCAATAACCAGTCTCTCTGTTTTAACTATTTAAAATTTAAAAACCATTTAGAGTTACATATTTTATGATTAATCAAAAGCATAGAGATTAATTAAAATTCCTGTTAAATTACTACAGGAAATGTTCGTTGGGGAGCAGTTGCTCCTTGCGTTCGATTACATTCTGGTTGGGAAAAATAAACACGCAATATTCCTTTCCATGAAAGTTACAGCTAAGGATTCAGTTTATCCCGCCAAAAAGGGAAGTTCCAACAAATACTACGGTTAAGAAATTTTGCTTGTTAATGTATTATTAAATACGGCAAGAAGCAATGTTTTGAGGGAGAAATTGCCTATAATTCATTGTTCAAAAAATCATGTTGTATGTATCTGAGATGCAAATCAACTTTTCTTGCAGAGCCTCCGGAGAGACCTGTCTCAGTAAAAGTGGGTGAAGTCTGGAGTAGGGCGGCAACCGTATCCTGGTCTGCGCCCTTCGATGGGAACAGCCCCATCACACAATATGTTGTTCATTACTGGAAGGACATCGAGGGTATGCTGTATATCATTTCAATATGTATATGTCTGCTGTTGTTCACTTGGATTGTGCACCAGTATTATTCATTTGATTTTTAAAATAAGTATTGAAAGTCTCAAAGTATAATTTCTATTTCTGTAAGACTATCGTACCATATAATGCAATTTTTTCTATTCTATATTTCTATTTTGGTAAAATGTATCATTATTGTTATTAAAATATGCATTAATACTTTGTAAGGAGTTACTGTTAAACCATCCAAAAGCCTGTTAAATTTCTCTTCATATTTGACTATAATCTTAATGGAATAAATGCTTCTCGTAATGCTAAATAATAAATTACTGTACTTAATTTTAGATCGCAATTGATATTTTTGCAAATAATAAACAATATGTTTGTAAATTGCATCAAAGAAATGCTTTTGATGTATTCAGGACGTGTTTTGAGGCATAGCCTAGAACCAGAGACTCGTCTCGTTCTCATCTCGGCTTCAATAAAATCATGATTTCTAAATGTTATTTGGAACAAATTATCCGACAAACGGACATTTCAAAATATATGCCAATTGTTAACAGTGCCATATAGTTCATGTCGGAAATGACTGTCGTCATGTTCATGTCTTTGAAAATGAAACAGTATTTATAATTGATTTCGAAGAAATAATGAATGAGTTTGCGAATTAAAAATATATATAGAAAAGAATTTCCTAGTAAGACTTCATTTTCATAGGATTTGCTTTTGTTGAGCTTTACGTATATTTGCACCAATATATACACCAAATTTGACAGATAGGACCTTATTTTGTATAAGGGGCCAGGGCTTCAAAAAGTCTTAAAACGCCATTGGATGTATTATCAAGACTGTAAAAGCATTGCTAATAAGTGTTTTATTCAGATGACCTTAGATCATACCAAATTTCTGTTTTTTAAATGGAAACTGTAAATCACCGGATGTAGCACCGGGAAAGAAATCTTGTCATTCACGAACGGTTTCTTTTCCTCCGACCAATCAATAATCACGTCTTTTTGGGGAGACAGGTGCATGTATCTTCAACCATCCAGATTAGGGGATGATGATTACTAAACTGTTCATTTACTTTTAATTGTCCCATAAATTCCTTTTGTTGTTTTATATGTTACATTACATTTTAAAATTTTTCAATTCATTAACCATGAATTCAATCTGGCGTTACTTTTTTTTATTAATAACTTATGTATGGATGTGCAGGTGCGTCTCATCGTCTGCAGGAGCGCAGCGTGCCGGCCACCCAAACATCCGTGCTGCTGGGAGACCTGCAGCCTGGCACGACCTACCTGCTGAGGGTGGTCGCCGAAAATGATGTAGGCAGAGGAGAGTCGTCGGAACCCTTTAAACTCAGGACCGAGGAAGAAGGTAAGTATAATTCTTGCCAATTTTATCCTTTGCTCGAATTGCTTTATTTATTGAATATTTCCCGGCAGCCTCTTTCTACTTGATTCAAAAATCAGATTAACACAGCCATTTAACCTCGTTACTATGAGCCACAGTCAGATGACGAAGTCTTCACCTGAACTGGCACCCTCCTCTCCACACGTTTCACTCCTGTCGATATAACGTGCGTCAAGCATAAACATCTTACGACATGGGCCCGGGCCCAGAGCTTCTGCCGCAATGGGGGCCTCGTCTCGTTCTCGACTCAGTCTTAATTAGATCAAAATTCGAATAATTTCAACAATCAAATGTTATTTCTGGTTGTATTCTCCAAAAAAATGGGAATTTCGGACGATTCGCCAACAGGTTACATGTGATGACCGTCGTTCTCGTACAGGCCTAGACCTACCATCATACACCAACATTACTCATTCAGTCAAAAGGCGGCAATCGGTCGGGCCAATTTGTGAGATTGTAAGTCATACACATTTATTTGTTTCGGATTATTGTTTGTATAAGTATTTGAAAATGTATGCTATATGTACTGTCTACTTTTAAGGGTTATAAGTGGGGCTACATTTTTGTGAGGTCCATGACCTACTTTTAAGTAGGGGCCCAAGGTTTCAAGAAGTCTTAAGACGTCTCTGGCGTCAAGGTCTCTTCAAATCCGGACCCCCCCCTCAGCCCTTGATTCTTTTTTCGATTGATTCTAATCCTATGTGTGTAGTACGTAAAATTTAATTAAGCATTTGTTATTAATAATTAGTTTTATTAATTAATGCCAATGATTTATTCAATAATTATTTTTTATTGTGGTCTTTGTTCCGGAAAATCTACAAAATCAGAAGAATAAGCTGGGCCGCGTATTGGATCTTGATACGAGAATGGTGGACTTCCGACCCTGCCCCCCCTCGTCCTTGAAAAATTTCTGTGTGCACTACTGATTATGCGGCCTGTAAAAGATCATTTGAGTGCCTGTTTGGCTTTTGTGTTCTCGGCAAAATTAAATTCCTAAGTACAGTTTCGCATCGTCAGTGCTCAGGTGCCTCCCTCTGGGGAGGAAACTGGGCGTCAAAATTACCCCTTCGGTGATTATTATTCCCCCATGTGGTGCCGCACTATAACGAGATACCAGCTCCCGGGTAGGTCAGCAACGGTAAAGCACTAATTAGCAGCTCCATTGAATTTTTTTTTTTAAAAAAAGGAAACTTTTCAAACAATACGTATGTACTGATACTATTTTACAAAAGATCATTCGTTGATTATTTTCGTCCCACTTTAACGCTACACGAGGTCTATTGGCGAGAACCTCGTCATTTTGAACTAAATGACAAGAACGACACCTGACGAGCATGTTCCACTCCAATTTCCCACATCTCACTATCGTGAAGGTTTTGAGCGATAAATTTAGTGTATAATATACACTACGCTCCCTATCCTGTAGAGGGGTTAATATACATTGTATATTAACCCCTCTACAGGACAGGGCGTTATAATAATACTAGAACTCAAAACATGACCCGACATAAGCAACACCGACCACAAATTCGCGCCGATGGCCTTTCTCCCATGATCATGTTGGACCAGTGGCGCACACAAGGGAGGGGGGTCTTGGGGATTCGGAACCCCCCCCCCAAAAACCCTTGATATTTTTTTTCCGATTGACTATAATTCTAAGTATATAGTACGTAAAATTTAATTAAATATTTGTTATTAATGATTAATTTTATTAATTAATGCCAATTATTTATTCAATAATTAATTTTTATTGTGTTTTGTTCCCGAAAATCGACAAAATCAAAAGAAGCCTGATACAAGAATGGCGAACTTTCGACTCCGAACCTCCTCCTCTTGAAAAATTCCTGTGTGCGCTACTGTGTTGAACGCATTATAATAGGTCACGAACGGCCTAAAAATTTATCTCAACAGAAAACTTTTTCTTCATTCATTATACTTTGTTATCGTATGAGATGTGGTGTATCTATATATGTATATCTACATGTATACTTATAAGTGCAACTTTTTAAGCATGAGTTTAATTCATTAATGTCTTCCCGTAGCTCCTTCAGCTCCCCCACACTGATGTCACCGTGATTGCCACCGGACCCACCAGCGTATCCGTTACTTGGAAGGTATGAATTTCCGTTTTTTACGTTTTGTATAAATATTCCTTATAATTATGTATTTGTATAAATGTTTAAGGTATATCTAGAACGTGATTTTAAAAGTGTAAATGGATATTTTCATGATATTTAATGTACTAGAATAGAATAATTAAAAATTGTTTTAAGCACATTTTGACAAAAAAAACTATTTAAATATATTTTGGATAAATAATTAGATAGATCTTTTCAATGCTTCTTTGTGAAAATGTTCTTGTTAATATATTTGCCTGTATATAGCTCGACCTCTACAGAGGTCAACTAGAATTTTTGAAATATATCACTTGAAGTGGGTATAGCAATTTAAAAAAACGCCATAATTATTTCAAATTGGTGGTAACTCTGTAAATAATGTGAATTTTTCAAAAATTCTAGTTGAGCCTCTGTAGAGAGATTTGAGCTATATACAGGCAAAATATTATTATAATAGAAGCATTTTTCACAAAAGAAGAACATTTGGAAAAAAGATTATTCTAAGTTAATTTTTTGCAAAAATATTGTATTTAAATAAAATTTTTTGGTCGAAATGTCCTTAAAACAATTTTATGCATGTATTCTAATCTGAGTGACACTAAATATCATGAAAATTATCCATTTATGCGCTTTTTTTAAAATCACGGTTCCGAACGTAGTCGGATACCTTAACAAGTATATAACATTTTTTATTTCTATAAAGATCAAAAAATTTGAAAAAAAATGAGTTTTTAGTGTTACTTTTTCTCCAATGTATTTTTTTAAAAACAATAGAAGAAAAATGTTTTATGTTCACACTAATTATTGAACTGGAAGATAAATAATTCAATCAGAGTTCGTTTAACAAATTTTGTGTTTGTGATGATTGTTGTTCTATTTCAATATGTCCTTATTTTATATTCACCTTAACTCTTTCTTTGAAATAAATAGCTGTACAAAAAACATATATTATATTAACAAAATATCCAATTTGTCAAGAGAAAAAATTATTCGTGTATGAAATATACGTCCAGTCATCGTTTTAAATAAAAACCTAACGAATGTTTTGTAAGTACTATGGAATTATTTCAGCTTGTTTAGACAAGAATGCTAGAATAAACTGTGATATCTCGTCTAATAATAGATGTGACATTTCGATATCTACCTTGATCACCCTCAACCAGTATTTTTCTTACTGTGTTTCTGAGTTTTAAGAGAAAAAAAAGTGCAAATTTTCTTACTCACTATTCATATTTAATGACTATTCAAAACCGAATAGAAAGTTTCTTTTCACCAAAATTCTTGTTTTTGTCATTTGAGAAAATGAAAGCGGAATGTTACTTAACGTGTTCAAAAAACGGAATATTAAGTAACGCATCCGTGTGCAATAATGCGGAAAATAACCTTGAGCGTTTCCTCTTACGGGAAAGAATGAAATATCATATCTCGATACCGTTCATTTTAATTGTAAATACAAAACAACGAGACCACCCACATACTTTTGTAAAAGAAACTGTTGCACCTTGTTTTGTTAAAAAAAAAATTTTTTGGAACAAGGATTTTTAATTCATTGAATAAAAAATCAATTTTAAAAAATTTTTATTCTTCATGTATGCCGAAAGTTTCTTAGCGTTTTAATCGTTATTTATCGACTTACAATATGATCTATTAGGAAATCCCCCCAATATATTTTTAAAAAAAGAAAATTATTTGAATTTCTTTAAAAAATAAAATCTTTTAAACAAGGGATATATTTTAATGTATCTTTTATTTTGAATAGAATAATTTTAAAAAAATTTTTTTTATTTCATTTAAAGAAATTTTTGGTTTTAATCATTATTTACCAACTTTAATATGATTTTTTTGTGAAATATACCGGGAGTCCGAAAGATATGACAACTCTTTCAAAATTTAATTACAAATGTAGTACACAGAGTGGTAAAAAATGGCGCTCGCCATGTGCATAAACATTCCACACGTGCGTTCATTTGAAACCGAACCTTCCCAATTTTGCAAGACTTAGGCACCGCCCCCCCAGACCGGGCAGCTGTTGGGGGAGACGAGTTGTATTTTTTTCTTCCTTTTCCTTGGGGGGAAGGAATCAAACTTCAACCCCAAAAGAATAGACCGTTAATCGGTGATATTTCTGAATTTTTTGGGTTCCAAAATTTGGGACAAATTTGAAACGGGGAGCATCTTTTGAAAATGTAAAGTTTTTCACGCTTAAATTGACCCAACCTTCTATTACGAGGTTGAAGGATGAAAACATATGAGCTAGGGTTGCCGGTATTTGGGTTGTTCAAACCGGAAATGTTTTGGGTGAAAGAAATGAAACCCGCCCCCGTTTCAGAGAAAAACCCGTACTCGAAAAAAAAAAACACTTGCGGTTTTTAAAATGATTCTTTTAAAGTGGACAACGTTTGGTTTCGGTTCCCTTTGAAATATCAAGTTTGTAAAACGACTGGGGTTTTAGTGTTTTTTCCTTTTGTTGCCCTTTTTTTTGAGATCATTACAGAGGAGACGATTCAATGTACTGCCAGATTATTTTTTGTCATGAAATTCATAAATAATAATAATAATAAATTAATTAATGTACGCTGATAAGTATATATTCGAATATTGTTTATTCGAAGACAATATTATATTCAAAAATTATTAATATTTATTTTTTTCACTATGCATTTTTGAAAAATTATGAGAAAAAGGACGTTTTGTTATTTCAAACATTCGTAATAAAAGGGGTACAACTGTAATTCGATATCCTGAGAAAAATCCTCATTTTTTAATTACATTTATATATAAAAATCTATTATTATTTTTTTAATTAAATTTAAAGATTATTTGTTTTATAGTATGCCCATCTCTCCGATCTTTTGGTTATAAGTCGAAGAGCAACCCCAAACGCGTTTGAAGTATACTTTCTCAATTTAAATATATATATATATATATATATATATTTTTTTTTACTCATTCACAGTATAACATTGAATTCTCAAACATGAACAGTTTTATAGTTTCTTTCGATTTCTTCAACTCAATTTGAATTTATTTTTAATTTATTTCTTAATTTTCCGAAAGTGCAATCAAATGTTCCTTTTTTTTAATAAATTTTTTTAAAATTTGAATTATTTATTATTGTTTTTATTGATTTCAAATATTAAAGAGAAATAATTTTTTAAATTGTCAACCTGGATTTATTGAAGCAACTTATCAGGGAAATCTGTGCGCTACTTTTTTTGATGAGCCTTTTTTAAAGAGGAGAGTGCTATATTTAGATGAAACATATATTTACTCAAAACAATACATTTATTAAACATTGAATGTATTTTGTTTTTTTAATGTTGACTTTTTGAAGTGAAAATGACGCAAAGATAAAGTCATTTGTTTTATGTGTGTAACGAAAGTAGTAGTGAAGTTAATCACCAACATTTGCTAATATTATTTTTTCAGTTTAAGTCATAAAAGGAGTTGGTGTATCCAACCATTTTTGCAATTTTGTCTGCTTTATTGGTAGCATCACAACCTCCAAGTAGGAAAAATGTTGAAAATTATATTGGGAAATTTTTAGTAGAGTATTTTGAGCTGTTTTGGAGCCACGTATAAAATGTTTTCCATGTATATAAACACACATGCGCGCACACACATATATGTAATCTAAAAAAGAAACTTTCATGTATACGTTTTTTCCATTCATATTGTGTGCTTAGTTTCTGCTTTCACCTTTTCTGGAAAGGGGCCAAGTGATTCCGATTTTTATTTTTATAAGGAATGTGGGGAAAAAAATGGAGTTTTAAATGTAAACATTTCACTCTGCATCGTATTTTCTAAGTCTAGCGTTTGTAAAGGAAGAACGGGAGCTCTGATGATCACACAGTATTTCTGGGATTGAATGCTATCATTAAAGTTTTTAAGTAACATTATAATTGGAAGGTATTATTTGCAGATATATATATACGTCGGCAGTAGGCACACAGGAATTTTTCAGAGGGGGGTCCGGGTCTAAAGTTCACCATTCTTGTATCATGCTTCCTTTTGATTTGTTGATTTTTTGAGAACAAACACACAGTAAAACTAATTATTGAATAAATATAGCATTAATTAATAAAATTAATCATTAAAAAAAAATACTTAATTAAATTTTACGTACTATATACTTAGAATTATAATCAATCGGAAAAAAATCAAGAGCTTTGGGGGACCCCAGGATCCCCCCCTCCTTGTGTGCGCCACTGTACGTCGGTCCTCTATTTAACGAAGTCGCTAAATCTCTAAAAAAAAGTTCGTTACATTGAAAATTCGTTATATAGAGGTTCATCTTTCAATATACTTAATAAACCACATATAAAGCTAATTTTAAATTCATAAGCACTATATATTTAAAAAATTAATTATTCAAACTTTTTTGTAAGTTAATATCTATTTATTTTATATATATCTTACCCATAAGTGGCACACATAAGGATGTATCCTAGGGGTTTGGACTTCCCCTCCCATAGCCCTTGATTTTTTTTTCGATTGGTTATAATCCTATGTATATATTACGTAAAATTTAATTATGTATTTGTTATTAATAATTAATTTTTTATTAATACTAATTATTTATTCAATAACTTATTTTGTATTGTTTTTGTTCGCGAAAAATTCCTGTAGGAATTCTCTGTCCTATTCAAAACTCACGCGGTAGGATACGCTCTTGACTCACCTGCATTTGTAATGTCTAATAATTGGCTGCACCCTTTCAATCGAAATTTGCTGCTGACAAGAAAATCTTTTCTGTTTTGGACAAAAAGATGTGTCTTGTGAAAAGAAACCAATTTTATTTTTTCCTAACAAATAAAAAAAATGTTTGGCTGTTGAAATAATTCGAGGATTTATTATTCATTAAATAGGGGTTTTTGCCTTCGTTTTAATGGGGAGGGAGAGGAAGAAAAATTTGTTAAACAGAGGTTCGGTAAATCGAGTCCGACTGTATTTTTGGAATTCAAACATATTCTATTTTATTTTTCTCATTTTCTTCTTTTCTAGCTGATGTAAAATAAAGCAATAAGTGTTCGTGTTGAACACTTAGTGAGTGTGAACGAAGAGATTAAAATCAAAAACGTGATCTGGAACAAACGATATTAAGGGGAGTCGAAACCTCTATACCGACAATGTTAAATATGCTGTTTTCGATGTACCTTTTCTCAAAATCTGCTATATGTACATGCTTGAAATTTTTCATACTATTAAAGTACACCTTTCTCATTATATTAAAATGAGCTTTTAGCTAATTTCGAATTTTTTAGTAATTTATGAAATATTTTATTAAACATAGCGAAATTTAACCCATTTTTCACGTAAAAAAATTTGTAAAAAATAAATTTTTTAGTTTTTTACAAAAAGCTCATTTCAGTAAATATGAACCATCATTATAAATATGTCATAAAAAACTTATATACCTGTGAACATTATTTTTCCAGAAAAGGTACATCGAACATCAAAAATTTACATTCTGAGATAAATGAACACTTTCATGTATAATTACTTTTTTATTAAAACTTTCCTCCCCATACTCAAAATGATCTACATTTTTTTGAATCTCATCATCGTCTTTCTTTCTTTTAAGTCTTTTTTCATTCTTAACTTTTTTTATTTTTTGTAAAAGGAGCATTTAGCCTCTAACAACCTCTGTTTGTCAAGGCGCTCCATTGCCTATACTGTATAATCACCAGACTCAATATTAAGTTTTCTCAAAATTGCTGGTTTTGATACATTTTCCATATTAAATGATGAAATTGCATCATATGTACCAACGATATTACTTCCGTTTGTACAAATATTTTCTTCCGTACACGAGACCATATTACGTTGCTTACACTTTCATTGGGATTTTATGTACTTCCAAGTAAACATTTTTTTTAGCAATTCTGGATTAAAAGTTTTAATTTCCATCATTCATTCAACTTTTAAGAAAAAAAAACTTTATTTACATTTTTCGCCATTTAATTGGGTGTAGCCTAGTCTCAATGATTATTTAAAAATAGGTTTTAAGGGCTTCTAATTACCCTAGAGGTTAAAGTAAGGTATTTTTAGAAAGGTCAAAACTATACAATTGAAAATGTAAAAATCTCAAATTGTCATACTAAGGAATTGAAGATTATGTTTAGTCATTCACATTAAAATAAAAAAAACTTTCTTTTAACTCTATGTTCTTAATTGAGATATTTAAAAATTTACCACAATATCTTGTAGGTGCAGTTCTGCTTAGAACATTCCGCACTTATGAATTGATGAAGGATCTTACTCCATCTATGTTAAACATTAGAAATGACTTGACGGAGTGTGAATACAAGTAAAATATTATTCTTTCAGGCACCCCCTCGTGAGCATTGGAATGGACGGACTTCTCGGCTACTACGTTGGACACAAGCGGCACCAGACAATGGAACCCTTTGCTTACCACACTGTGCCCGCGGGTCGGTCTGCTCATGCCGACTACCGACTCACGCGGCTGCAGAAGGCCACCCGCTATTCGGTGGTCGTGAAGGCTTTCAACTCCGTGGGGTCGGGACAGGAGTCGCACGAGCTGCTTGTCGAGACATCGGACAAAGGTGGGCTCACGGAGCGCAAAACATTTCTCTGGTTTTTTCCCAAACATGTTTGTTATTGCAATAGCATAAATCCTACCAATAGCTATTGATTCGTTCACTTCCTGGATTAGTTGTTGAGATTCTTTGACTGGATTTAGTATTTAGAGACTCTGAATATATATATATATCTTCTCTTATAATCTGACTGAAAAAGGAAATTTATTATATATAGATATCCCCGTCTTCCCCTTTTTTTCAAGTTTTAATATGTGCTCGTAATATTACCAATTTTTTTATCCACCAAGTTCTAATTTTAAAAGAAAGTTTGCTGTTGAAGTCACTGTGTAAAAGTGTCACTTGACCACTATTCAAATTAAAGTAGGTGTATAGGTTTATTTTTCAGAATTAGTCACACACACACATTATTCAATCATTCAACATATTCAACATGTGTGTGTGGCTGTTGAAATTATTTTTACTTATAACTTCTTTCCTTTAAGATTGTAATTGTTTTTAAATTAAATAAATCTTTTAAAAAAATGAAAATACGGGGTTACCTGTACCCGAACTTCACGGGTTCCATAAAGGTAAATGCTCAAAAATATCCGTAAACTTAGTGTTAAAGACATCTTGTATCTGAAAATTTTCTTAATCCTATGTCGTTTTGATAACAATGATCTGTATTTCGTCACTGAATCGCTTTGTTAACAAAGCAAGGGAACTTGATATATTTTCCTTGAATCATTTCTTTTTATTTCGTTAGTCTATAGTGCTTAATATATATCATTATTCTGAGAGAGAGAGACTTACCATAACTCTGCATACCTACGCTGTTTTGTCCTAAAATTTTAATAAATAATATTATTTATTGTTAGGTATTGTAACGTTATATTAATGATAATTAATGCCCACTGTATGTTTTTGCTTCGTACAGACAGCCTGAAACCTCCGCACCTTTACGTATCCGAGACGAGCGATACGTCGGCACTGTTGGAGTGGGAGCACCCCAGGGACCTCCCAGAGAATGTTCACTCGTGAGTATCACCAAGAAATCCTATATGCAAGTTGTAATAATCTTTGCCAATACATTTTATAAAACCTGAAATTTCAAAGTCAATTATTTCTTAACAGTCAATTATTTCTTCAATATTTGTTGAATAATTTTCGAGTGCCTGACGCAAAGGTCTCCTAAATTTTGATCACCTACAGATTTAAAGTGCCTTGCAACGTGATAGGCGTTTAATGGAATAAGGACTTGAATATGCAGTTCGATAAAAACATTGCCAGCGTTGACAAAATCTAACCACCCATGAGCTATACTAGTTACATTGTCGCTGCATCTCTGATATTAGAAATCTGGTATCTCCGGGCATCATTTGACCGAAAAACTGCGATGGCGATTTTTGGGAGAATAGAGGCTGAACAAAAGTAAGATAGAAGTGGCTAGATGAGTGAATGGGACCCCGTCTGTGATTTATAGACTTTTGCAACAATTTCTAACCATGGATTCGGCATCCAGGAGGCTCAGCCTCGCGCTACCACAAGTGTCGATGACCGATCTTTATCATTATGCGCACGAAGGAATAGAACCGCAACTTCGGCTGAACTCAGATCCTCCTTCGCTGCGAGCTCAGGAAGGTTGGTATCAAGGTCAACCGTGGATCGAGGGCTTCACGAACATGCTCTTTATGCGAGGCAACCAGCCATTTGCGTCCCTTTCGTGTCATGCCATAGGCGGAAACGTTTGCAGTAGACTGTTTACATGTCCACTGGACGTGTGATCAATGGGCTGTTCTCTTTACGGATGAGTCGAGGTTTAGCCGCGAAAGCAATAATAGACGTATTTTCATTTGGAAAAACTTGGAACTCGTTTTCATCCATAACATATCCGTGGAAGAGATGCATACGGACCAAGCAGTAGCTGTGTTTGGGGGTGGTATCTTTTTGGGTAGACGCACAGACTTCCATGTCTTTTCCCGTGGAGATGATATCCTGGATGCTTATGTGCGATAGGTGATAAGACAGGGCAATAGGCGATGCTTTCGTGCTACAGGATGATAATGTGAGGCCATTCAGGATTGCATCTTGGATGATCTTAAGCAGGAAACAATTCAACACATGCATTTTGATCCGGCTAGCTGGATCCGGACCTGTCGAATATGCTCTAGGATGACGTGTAGTTGCTCTCAATCCCCTCCTAGAACCGTAGCCATGCTTTCAACTTCCTTGGAAGAGCAATGTGGCTCGTACTTCCTACAGAATTGATAGACCGCATAATTGAGCGTATCACACATCGCTGCACGTGCTGTATTGCTTCTCGGGGAATCATACCCCATATTAAAGGCATTTATCCTGTATTAAACTGAAATATTCGATTTCATCATTGTACACGTATGTAAATTTCTATAACACCATAATTGTCTGGTGATTTCTTTTTATGTTATTTTATACTTTACTATGTGTTCTATAATGTGTATAATTTCGTATTATTTTTGAGTTATTGTCACACATTTTTGTAATTTTTCCTTAAGTTATGATAACCAGTGTACTTTTGATAGATAATCGATTACAATGTTAAAAATTTACCTTTATAAAAGAATCGTCTTATATTTTTATCAAAATTGCTTACCTACTTTTTACGAATTTCGAATCGTTGATACTTGTCCTTTTTTCTTATTCCATGATTAATTCAAATTCATCTTTGATTATATTAGACATACGGATTATTCAAGTGCTATTTATGCAAGATTTTTGTGTTGTCGAATGATCAGGATGCCGTGGTATTATGCGTGTCATTTCTCCAGCCTTTGGATTTTTTTTTTTTAAATATATTCGATTTTTAAATATTCCACATTTTTAAGATTGACTCGCATTAAAGAGCAAATCTGTGTGCATTTTCAAATTTTTAAAATGCGTTGTAATAGAATGGTATATGTACATCACGAATTCATTGGAAAATTGGTACATTTTTCTGTCTGAAAATGTATTCCGAGTTATGTTCATTTCTGAAAGAGCGAGAGTTTTATTAACGTCGCACTATAAAGTTACACGAGAGCTATAGGCGACGGACTTCGTCATGTGACGAGGTCGACACCTGAGCTGGCACCCTCTCTCCTAACTTCATCACCAACCGGAAGACATTGAGCCTCGACAGATTTAAAGGGCATTGACTCCTCTACATGGCGGGTCTCCAGTGCACCAGGACTCGAACCTGCGTTACTCTGGCCACAAGTTCATGACCTAATCATCTAGGCTACTATGGTCACATGCTCATTTCCGAAGAGAGCCTTTATGAAATAGTTTAGCGTCATTGTACTTATTTTTGAGTGTTTGATGTAATCGAGTGTAGGATGATTTTCATCATTCATTAACCTCTGACCGGAACATCCGTCTCTCAGACGGGGATGATTTGCTTTGATGCCTGTAGATAACGCTGTGGTGTGATTTTTGGAGTGGGCTGCCTTGACATCTTCAGTTGGACTCTGCCCAGTGAGAGGATTACGTGGGGGTATATGGCGATTTTTTTTCAACTCACGATACGTGCAATTTTTCTTATCTATCATCGTCTACCAGAACGGATATTCCTATAGTTTTTTCATGTTTAGTATTATTATTATTTTTAATACTTTGACATGAATATAAATAATTTTTAATCAGTTTTTATAAAAATACTAGTCACAGTTCTAGTGATAAAAATATATTGTTGTACTTGATGTAACCCCGCACATCTTATTTGAGCCATACTCAATTTCATGAGCTATAAAAACATTTAAAACAGTCCTTAAGGTAATAAAATTAAAAAAATTTGCGTACCCGTCTGTCAGACGGATGCTCCTCAGTGCGGCAAAAAAATTGATGTTCCGGCCAGAGGGTTAAATATATTTCAATTCATAATTTTGTGTATCGATACATGTTTTCGATTATTTCATATTTTTGTATACTATTTTTTTTATTATCGATATAAGTTTTCAATTATTTAGTATATTTATATCTATATATTTTCAGACTACATGGTGTACTACCGTCCCGGGTCAGAGGGCAGCTGGCACAGCGTCCACGTGCCTTCGAAAGACAAGAGATTCAAGCTCACCTCCCTAGAGAGCGGCACCAAATACCAAGTGTACCTGACCGCTTACTCGGAGTCAGGGGTCAGCGATCCCAGCGACACTCTGACGCTCCTCACCGAAGGTAACTCTCTATCATTCAAATGTTCTTGTTTTGCATACACTTTGGAAATATTGCATGCAAATATTTCACAACATTACACTCTACACATTCGATAATTTGACCCATTGTATGTGGAATAAATAGATATCGAAATCTAGTAAATAGCTGTGAATAATTTTTAAGGGGAAAAATGAAAAACATAAGCTAATGAATACTAAGCTTGAAAAGCATAAGCTTTAACTACACTAATGAATACTTATTATGATGTGAAAATGGCGTTGTTGTGATCTTTTGGAAGATCAGCCATAGCTCAATGAGGGACCTAATTATTGTAAACGTTGTAAAATTATGGTGTTAATATTCGAAGGAATCGCTTCGCTTGTAATTGATTTTAATTAATTTTTTCAAAACTCTTATTCATTAGTCTCGGATTGTTTCTATATATTTATTCACTTGAATTGCTTACACACAGGGACGTCTTTAGACTCTTTGAGGCCCTGGGCCCAAAGAAATCTTGAGGCCCTGGGCCCTATGCAAAAGTAGGCCCTACCTGATATCTTTAAAGGTAGACAATATATAACATGCATTGTCAAATACTCGTCCAAACGGTAATTTGAAACAAATAAATGTACATGACTTACTATCTCAGAAACCTAGGCACAAACCAGATATACAGAAGGCCGCATTTCGACTTAATAAGTCGAATGATTGTTCATGATATTAGGCCTAGGCGTGGATAACAGTCATCACATAATAATACAGTCTTACCTCTTTTGGCAGTTGATATGCTGTTTGAAATTTCCTGTTTTTCGAAGAATATGTGCAGAAATAATATTTGACCCTTATTCGGATCATGATCTTATTAAGACAGTCAAGTATGGAACGAGGCCCCCACTGAGGGTGTGGCACAGCTGGCCCTCGCCTTAAGACATCCCTGCTTACACAATAAGCGAGTCTATTTTCAAATGTGTCTGGGACACTAATTACTTTTAAGTAAAGATAGAAAATTACTGCAGTTTCAGTTCCAGAAACTGTTATAAAAACCGTGTCTGATTTCTCTCTATCTCTCTTTAAAATAAAAAAGGAGAAACTTTTTGAGATGAGATCAAAGAACTGGCTGATTAATTCTAATTAACGTCGATCTTAAGTCGTGAAAGCTACTGGCAGTGAGCATCGTAGTCTTAAAATGTGGTCAAATGACGAGAGCGACCTTTGTGCCATAGTGCCTTTTTCTCCTTATTTCTACAACATACCACGTGAAGACTTTGAGACTTACTTGAAGTTTACGTGCTATCAGTCTCCATTATTCCGCAAAAGAAGATCTGATGAAAGCAGAACGTGTGTGGGCGTAAACCTAACCACTAAGCTGTCCTGATCTGAAATTCAAAAAGCATTTATCTCGATAACAACAAAAAATATGCGCGGCGCGTGTCGTTACTAATAGGTTCAATGATGAAATATACTTATTGCAGATATTAAAATTGTAAGCAAATTAGAAAGTACTTTTTATAAGTACGTGCTTATTAATATTATTGCAAAATATTGCTGTATCATTGGTTTTTCCTCCCTTTCACCGTCGTAAAAACTCATACAGAGTACAGAGCGAATAAAATCCTGTACAATCTTCACCTCCTTTGCGAGAACTTCTCAATCGATAAACACCCTAGAAAGTAATCGATAAATTTATCTCATCCAAACGACGTTACGCCTTGGGATTTCCGAGCGAGTTATTGCTGTCCAGACGGGGAGGGGGATTTTTTTTTCTTACTTAATCGCCTACTTTACGCAACTGTTTTTGAAGTTTTTGAGTAACTTATCGCATCAAATGTATTATCTATCAGGAGATAAAAATTAGTTTGTAAATATATTGGTCAAGAGAATTAAAAGCCTCAGAGAGCACAATACATAGAATAAACGCGAGCGATTTTTTAAAGTAGAATATGTTTTAAAAATGAATCAAGGTCCGAAACAACGGTTCTTAAACTTCGGATCACAGCGACCCTCTTTATGTAAAAGCCGGACATTGCGGACCCCCCAGATTTTGAGCACCCCTCCTTAACACATGGTTGAAAGATGTAAAGGTCCCTCGATAGTCCTAAGACTGCTTCTGCTCAGTGGCGTAACGGAGAACATTTGCCCCTGCAAAGTCAGGTTTGGGGCCCCTAAACCATTTTGGATTTTACAAAGGGTAGGTACTTGGTGGCAGTCATTCTTCGAGCGCCCTAGAAACCTCCCCCAACGCGATGCGGGTTGTACGTCACGCCGCTACCTCTGCTATTTATACAGACTTTTTTAACACTTCTCATTTTTCCTTTTAAGGAAACAATAAACATCTAATTATGTATATATATATACAAATATTACAAAATATTAATTTCAAATAAATAAATAACGTAGATGCGAATAAATAAAACAGGTGCTATTCGATTAGGAAATCCATATGGATGCAATCGTTATCGTATTGGCGCGCTATGTGAATTCAGTTATTAATTTTTGCACATGTATTTCTACAAAATATTTTTTTGAAAATATGACGTTGTAGTAATGGCTATGTAGTTGCAAGCAATAAAAAAACTGAATTAATATTCTTGAACGAAATGTATGTTCGAGTAAATATTTTTATAGGGAACAATTTAGTGATCTAATCTAGGGTGACACATATTTCAATTTCACCACGAGGTCTTTCAGAGTCTGTAAAAGTCGGAAACTTAACATTAGATGACCCCGTGGACCCTTGGACCACAGTTTAAAAACCGCTGATCTAAAAAATAACACCAAAAGAAAAAAAAACGTTACTTCACCATTCCCTTCGCCTATTTGTTTCAAATGTCGATGACTGCGTTGCCATGGTGAAACAGTGCTCTAGGAATAATTGAAGCAATTGTTTTATTTCAAAGGACCCCCCGCCTATCGGTCATTTTGATTCCGTAATATTGAAAATGATTGCTCACTAGTGGCGCAGCACAAAGGATGTCCTGGGGTCGATCCCCCCCAAAGCCCTTGATTTTTTTTCCGATTGATTATAATTTGAAGTATATAGTACGTAAAATTTAATTATTTTTATTAATGATTAATTTTATTAATTAATGCTAATTATTTATTCAATAATTAGTTTTTTTTACTGTTTTTTTGTTCCCGAAAATCGACAAAATCAAAAGGAGCATGATACAAGATGGATGAACTTGAAAAATTCCTGTGTGCGCTAATGTTGCCCACGAGTCTAGATTTTTGTATTTATAGGGATGCAACAAAAAACAATCGAAACATTTTTTTTAAAGAATGGGATACATTGAAATTCTTTTCAGTTTTAAAGGTTATTTTTATTTATGTTAAGACTACGGTAGCCGAATGGTCACGTTGCTTCTATGTGTCCAATAAAGATACGTAGTGTAGGAACGCATGAAATGTTCAGGCTCAAAGTCCTCAAGTGGCATGGGATTCCCGATGTCGTTCTGGTCCCTTGACCATGGCTCAAAATTGAGAAATCCGCCTACAATGTTCCTCGTGTTGATTCATAGCGCGATATTTATAAACAATCCTTGTATTGGTTTTCGATTACATAACAAAAATATTTGAAAATGATTGCTAAAATTGAAGGCTAAGATAGAGAAACTGTTGATTTATATCAATATGTACATTTATAAATAGAACAAACACGTTACTGATTCAGAAAGAAAAAAAACTTGTTAAATACTTTAAAAAAATAAGAGAGAGGGAATTCCTTTGAACACTGGATATATGTTTCTTCTGTTCTTCTCTCTCAATTATTATATACTTTAAGAACATATGATGCATAGATAATTTCATCGTCATTATTCAAAATTCCTACTATTAGCTCACACTCTGTCTCTATATATATTTATTTATTTATCTTCGTGGAGTTTTCAATCGTTAATAAAATACATTTTAAAGCGTTCCATTGAGCTGGAATTTTATATACATGATTAGTTTGGATGACAATACAATAATTTAACTATAATTAATAAAAATTTTAATTGAGATTAAAACTAATTATTTAAAGAAGTACGAATACAGCCACGTTGGTATCATTTTTGGCGACTTGTGTCAAAACTTGAAAAGGTTTTTTTTATCACGTTTTAAAGCATTCAGTTGAACTGAAATTTTATATACACGATTGTTTTGGATGAAAATACGATACTTTAATGATAATGAATAAAAATGAATTACCACTTAATGTTGTGATTCTGTTATATGTATATACATATTTATATTAATTGTAACTATTTAATAAAAAGTAGCTAAAATAAAATTTTTCGTTGTTGATCTAAGTAGGAATTGACTTAAAATTTTATATATATATATATATTATACTTGTTTTTAACATATCTTCCGCTTTGATGTTAAATCTCAAGAAAAAGATTTATGCTCGCGGAAAACGTATATTGTTAAAAAAATTATAATAATAACGTTATAATTAAATGTGGGTAAGTGAGGTGTGTGTGTTTATCAAAATTTCACTTTAAAGCATCAGAAGGGCTGTTCGCGACAGACCTGGTAATTCTGAAATTTTGCCTAGTGACGAGGATAACATCTGAGCGCTCCAGTATACTCTCTAAACTTCTACACCACACTAGCATGAGGATTTCGAATCTCGATACATTAGCCAGCGCATCTTCAATGGCACCATGACTTCAAAGCGTGTCTCGACTACCTCGGCCATGAGTTCACGACCATGACTACATTCATTGGGGGTAACGGAGAATATTAGCCCCCACCCCTGCAAAGTTAGGTTTTGCACCCCAAACCGGATCTTACAAAGGGTACACACTTGACATCAGTCAGGCTTTGGGCCCCCTAGAATCCTGCCCCCTCCCGCTATGCTGGGGTTGCGGGGTTGTACGTTACGCTACTGACTACACTCGACTACTGCGGCCTATAGAAATGAAGGAAAGCGAAACTGAAGTCCTTAGAGCGGTTAAACTCTTGAAACAAAGAACTTTGTGCTGCTCTACCCAAGCGCATGCGCAGCACACACTCGATGATGTCTGCATCCTTTCATCTTCTCAATGAAGAAACGAAAACAAAAGAGGGTCAAAGGCGCGCTTACGCGAAAAAAAGCAGACGATTTCTTCCTTCCCTGTGGTAATAATAGGTGGGTGGGGGAGGATGTATTAAAGGGTTGCTGCTTTAGTGAATTATCTTTTGTGTCGGTGACGTTATCAAGCACATACAGCATTCCGCGAAGTGTTTGTTTTAACTTGCGTGCGAACACAAATTTTTTTTCTTTTTCGTAAGAAGAAAAATGTGAGAAATCGAAGAGTGGAAAATTCAAATCCAATTTTAAATTTATTTATATACTTTTTAAAATCAAACAATCATAGAAATATTAAAATATTTTATCCATTAACTAAAGTTATTTAAGTAGCGAATCAGTGGAGAATCATTTATTTTCAAAAAAAAAAAAATGCTTTAATATTAAAGTATTCCACACCCATTTGACATTCAATGTAAAAAGTACCTCAAATTATACATGTAATTTTTTAGTAACTAAAATTCAATATCAGTTTTTTTCAGTTTTCAGAAATATCAGTTTTCAATTCAATATCAGTATACATATTCAGTATCAGTATCAACGACACAATAGTTATAGCGATCAATTTTTTAAATTACCATGAAAAAGTGCTTGAAAGTAGCTGAAATTCTTTTTTCCTGTAAGATATTTAAATTTTTGTTGATAATTGAAGAGGGAAGGATCCTCTGAACTCACTTTCCCTAGGCTGTACTGCGAATAAAAATACTATCAATGTATTGCTAATCTAAATCACTATTTTTTGTAACTGTTTAGTAATTTATTTTAAATAATTATTGATTGTTTTCTTCCTGCTGCACAAAAAAAATTTGTATTGCTTCATATTTTTATATATTAAAATAATTATATCAAAAGTTAACCATAGAAAAAAAATATATAACAAGTTTTTTTGTATTCCCCATTTTTGCTGAAAAACAAAAAGTCAAGCGATGTGATCGAATTTTTATTTTCCCTATTTTTCAATTTGTTTAAAAAAAAAGGGTTAAAGATCGCAACAACTTTTCGTAATTATTTACAATAGACATAAAATGAGTATTGCAGATAATAGGTAATATTATTACTTATAATAGACATTTTCTCATTTGAGCACATTTATTTGCTATGTATCTTTTTAGCACATATTTTTACTATCGTCTTCTATGGATCCCCCTCCATTGTCCTTGATTTTTTTTTCGATTCATTATAATCTTATGTTCTTGTATGAACAATTTAATTAAGTATTTGTTATTAATAATTTATTTTATTAATTAAATTAGTAATGCTAATTATTTTTTCAATAATTTATTATTTTATAAATTTATATTCGAAGAAATCAAAAGAATATGTTTGGTGGCGCATTGGTTTATAATACGAGAATAGTGGTCTTTCGATCCTGAACCCTTTCCCTCTTGAAAAATTCCTATGTGCGCCACTGTTTATCATTAAATAATTTTAATTATTTTTCTTGTTTTTCGTCATATATTTGAATTATGGTTTTAAAAAAAATATGTCCATTAAGCTTATTAATGCTTAGAGTAAAGTGAATTTTACATTAACGATTCCTTATTTCATCGAATGGACGCAATGATTGCATATAATTCTATAATTTCTTTCTTAAATTTTACATTGTTATTTTAAAAATATTTCTTTTGAAAAATGTGTCTTTTATTTTACGGATAAAGCCAATAATGTGATACTTTGCCAAAAACGGTAACCCATATTTAATGATTGACGAGACAAGGCACTTTTTCATGTACAAGGTGACATTGACCTGACCTTTTTGTCCCGTTCCAGGCAAGGCGATGGCGCCATCTATCGTCAGCGCACTTGGCGATACGCCTTATTTTCTGAAATTACATTTCATAATACCGGTGGCGGCATCTATCGTCATCATTGTCATAGTAATTGTTGTCGCATGGGTGTGGGTGAAGAAAGCCCAATTTAGGGATGAAAGGGAAGCAGGTATGTACTTTTTGTAATATTACAAATCTGTGTTTGATTGTGAACTGTGTAAATTAACTTATTCTGACTTCTTATTTATGTATTTTAGTCTTAACATAATTAATTTTGTAGAGGTAAATCAATCTTTTTAAAATGAAATTGAAGTTTTGTAAATATCTGTCAAACTACTTTTAAAACTGTTTAATTACCTATTCTTAATTTTTCGTTAAATTTGTATAGTTGTTCTCATAATTGCATTTCACATTAAAATATGTAACCATATTTTATTTATGTTTCATGTGATTTATTTTGCCTGTATACATGTCTTCTTAATATGCTGATCATTTTAATTAATTAATCACAATATATGTGTATGTGTTCATTATTTTCCTAATTTTCTAATATTCCTATAAAGGATTTCAAATGAATTTAAAATTATACTTTCTCGTTGTTACTAAACAGTAAAAATATTCATTCAATTCTATTTATATGTTTGTGAGAAGTGAAAAATTATTTTGTTGTTGTTTATATTTATATAACCCTTTCCATAAAGTGCATTTTTACATTCTTAAATATGTTGTTAAATGAATTTTTTTAATATATTGTTAAATATTTCATTTCTCAGTATAACATATAAATTCTAATGTCACTCTGCCAGTATCATTTTCTACTTATTGTAAATCATCTTAAATATTTTAAAGCATTTGTTACATGTGAAGCATTTTAACTTTTTACTATTTCTGGAAAATTATAGAAATTACATTTTAAAAGAGTTGTATGATTTCTTATACAATTTGTTTAACAAAAAAAATTAGATATATAAATGAAATGAAACTGTAATTTAAAGTTTAACATAACATACGAAGATAAATCTTTGTAAAAATGAACTAAACTGCCAGACAAAGAAAAATTTGATAGGATTCGAAGGAAAAATTGTTTAACTCTTACTTTACCAACATTTTCTTCTTATTTTAAAAAATTAAAACCATATATATATAATCCCTGTGCACCACAAATATCACACAAAGCTTACTGAAATAAGTAAAACAAACATAGCTATTATTTTGCTTCTTGACAGTGCATAACATGTACCTTATTTGAGAACCTCGCTGTAAGACAATATTTCATTCATATACTTCTGTTTCCACTTTTTGATTTATTATTATTTTTTTATTTAAAAAACTAAAATGACAGAATTATCAAGCAGAAAAAATACACATTGAATGGAATTTACATATTAATCATTACATTTCTATTGCAAATATTTCTACTTTAAGCAACCTGACATCAATTCTCTGAACTTGGTGTCTCAGTTCAATATGTTACATATGAAATTATTTTTTTGCTTTCACAACCAGAGTTTTAAGAAGAGAGTTAAACTTCTTTAAAGTTTATACAAATGGGAAATGTATTAAAATAAATTCCTTATTTCAGACATCCAAACAACTGTACAATAGCATTATAAGTGATTGTTTTCCTTAATAAAAACATATTAATCAGGTATTAAACAGCTTTTATAAGCTAAAATAGGATTATGAACTCAAAGGATCAGGAATAAATAATTTTTATGATGCTTTTTTCTATAAAATGTGCATTTAAATGTGTTTCTAAATTTAAATATACAGTATGATCAACGGATTTACATGTTAATCATAAACTTATATGAAAACTGAAATATTTTTTTTCTGTATAAAATTGTGTTCTTTGTCTGGTTAGAGATTTTTGGCAATGACAAAGCTGTGTGAAAATTAAAAAATAAACTGAATTCTTAAACTATGTGATAATAAGTGTTTTATTTGTAAATGTTTTGTTTGTAAAAAATTGCCCTAAGATAAGAACAGAAATAAATAATGTTTCCCTTGCTTGCAGCCCGAGTATCCTTATATGCAGAGGCCTACTATACGCTGCCTCACAAGGGCACTACCTACTTCCCTCCACCAGGTCAACAGGTAGTAACTGCTGGAGCTGGAGGTCCTGCTGGGGATGATGCCTATGATGTGCCCTGGGACCTACCAGTTGCCCGCCCTAAGATGTAGTAGTAAGTGAATTTTAGTCAGATATTTTTTTTTTTTGTATATTCTTTATTCTTGTTTTTGAAATTAACTAATACTCATTTTAATGTGTGCGTGCATATATATGTGTATAGTATAGTAAAATAAAATAAAGTACTAAGTGAAAAAGGTGTATAAGCTACAAGGCCAAAGAAAAAAGAAATTGGATTCCAAGAAACATAACAATTGAAGATGCAGAAAGAGTCTTTGGATTAAAATGGAGACCTATTCTGATTTCTAAAGCTGTCGCTGAATTAGGTCAGCGAATTAAGGTTAAGCTGCTTTATGGTATCACCTTCCCCATGCAGCAAAAATTTTTTCTACATAATTATTTTTACATTCACTATGATACTTGGTTCTCAAAAAATGGGCAATATAAGGAACAAGATTGTCGAAAATATGACTGCATAGGAGATGCAAAACATTTAGTAGAGTAAATTGAAGTAGTAAACTATGAATTTAGGAACAGATTTTGCAATGTTTTAACTTTGATATAGTGAACATGATCTCTCTAAACTTGCAATACTTTATTTCAGCACACTTTCATGCTAGTTCAGAGTTAGATGATTAACTAAGAGATAGAGAATATATAAATTGTACTTTTTGAAGGGAACACAATTTTGAAAGTATATGGTGTTCTGCAGAAGTATTTTGCAAATCTTCTGTTATTGTACCATGTACTTTAAAACTGTTATTGTATCATAACTACTTTATTTAAGGAAAAATGGAATGTATTTCCCATATAATGTAAAAACTATTTTGAAAAAAAAAAAAAATTGTTGATCTAGAAACAGATTTCACAATGAAACTTCCAGGAGTGAAGTTTTTTCATTTCAGTAGCATATTTAATCTCCCCAACCTTACACATACATATTTGAACATGTTTTCATGCTCCTCATTTGGAGAATTAACAATAGAATAAAAAGCATAAATTATATTTTTTCAACGAAACAATTTTGAAGTAATGATATTGTGTGTGTATATGCAAAAAGATTTCACTCCTCTGTTATTATACCATAAGGTTTTTCTTTAGTTAAGTTATGAGTTTTTTAGTTATTTATTTAATTATTAATATTATTTTGAACAAAAACAAGAATTTAATGTAAGAAGGAATTGAACTACATCCATCAGTAATAATGTTCTTTATTTCCATTTTTATATATTTAACAATGTTTTTTTATTCCAATATTTTATGTTGTAAGAAACACATGCATCACTTACAATTAAAATTTAGATGAAGTTTTTGAAATGATTTAATTGATATATTAAAATTTAAATTTGTAATCTCATATTGCAATCTGTTTTTACAAAGAAAAAATTATTCTTATTAAAAGAAGGAATATAAGTTTGTCTGTTTTTCATATTCCAAAAATATACTTGAAATTGATTTCTGTAATTTCTGTAATTTGAAGTGAAAAAAAAACTTTAAAATTTAATTGGTTGTTGAATTGGGTAACTTATAATTCAAGCTGAAAGTCAATTTCAGATCTTTGGATTGGTTTCATTAGTGATTTTAACAATAGCTGTAAAAAACATAGTGATAAAACCGAATAGAAATTTAATATTGAATGTTTTTCTATTTCCAAAACGATTTTTTAGCTTGATTTCTTTTCTATTTATGTAGAATGTTGTCCTTTTTACTCAGATAATTTTCAGTTGGTTTTGTTTCAAATCATTTGCAATATTTTTCTATTTACCCATAGAAATTACAATATTTATTTTATATGAAATATATTTTTGACTATCTATATAAGCAATTTTTAGTTCGATTTCTTTTTATTCGCTTAGAATAGCCATTTTTATATAATTTCCTTCTATTCTTATTGAATGTTTTTCTTTTTATACAGAAAGCTTTGTACTGAATTTCTTATGTGTGTGTATATGTAGAATTTTTATAATTATTTTGAATTTCCTAAAGGTTTCTTACTATTCATAGAAAATCGTTCTGAATATCTTTTATATTTGTAAAGAACAGTTTTAGTTGAGATTTCCCTCACTAGATCACTGTACAAGTCAGCCTAACAAATGGCTCATACTTAGAGCATCACAGTCAGAAATCCTAAAATATTAATTAATTATAATTTTAAAAGAGCATAGTTAAAATATTATTGATACTCCATATAATTTAAAACTATCTTTATTATTTTTTAAACTTTATTTATTAATTTATATTTTTGTATTTTTATATATTATTAATTTGATTAGTGTAATGTGTTAACTGTGTAACTAAACTGAGCATGGTGTAAAAACATGGGAATCCACACTTTTCTCTGTCTAGCGAATTGAATGTTGATTTGAGTTCCAGAAATGTAATTGGAAGAAATGTTAAAAATGATTGCCATATGATTGTTCTTGAAATTGCAAATTAAATGTAAACCTTTGATGAACGAAATTAAATAAAAATTATCCACCTATTGAGATCATTAAATAAGTGAATGGATAGGCAAGAATATATTCATTTAGAATTTTTATCTTAGAATTGCTTTCCACTGAAAAAACAAAGTGCCATACAATATAGATTGGCAAAGGAGTTACGCATTAATTATTTTATAAATCATAATCTAGTTGATAATTTTTATTAATTTTTTCTTTCAGGAAGCGAGACAGAAATTTGTCATGCCATGAAACCAGCAATGTTTCCACAAACTGCATTTTTCTACCATTTTGTAAGATTCAATATAGTCATGTGAAGTTGTGTTGTGTCGTAAAAGTGCTCCTTTGATTCATATATATATTGTCTTCGTGTATTTTATAGCCATATCAACGAACCATTTTATATGGATTTATCTACTTTTGTCAGAATGTGTACATATTTGTAAATTTGTTCCTTTTTCACTTCGTTTGCAGTCTCTACTATACTATGACATTGTCGTCTTTTCTTTTTTTCTAAATAAATGTTCATTTTCTATATACAACACATACCATTCATTATTCTTTGTACTTTTAATTGCTCTTACACATTTTATTAAATTATTATTACTTTTTAAAACCAATTTTTGAAGGAGAAGGGGAAGCGCTAAGTACTTTTTATTAATATATTTCTGACTTTATTGCTAAAATTTTATTGTCGTTTGGCAACACTGTATTATCATTCTATATTGTTTACCTTTTCTCTAAAACATTGTATTGCAATGTATATCACATGTTTTATCTATTAACAAGCAACATTAAAGTCTATTTATTCTTTTATGATTTGTTGAACATCGTTTAAACAATAAGCAACATTCTGAACACGCATTATAGAAATTTAATATCTTTCTCCAACCCATCATACCTTCACCAAAATGTTGCCAAACGACAACAAAGAAATTAACAGTTAAACTAGTTCTCTTCAGTTCATGCAGCCACAGAGTTTATATCAATAATTACATTCATATTTTCAATGAAACATAGTGCCTACTTAAGCTCCTTTCAGGCCCTGGGCGCAGATCTACAACCCCCTTGGTGCTGCAGGATCGAAATTTAAAATCAGGAAATCTGGTTAAGTCCAGCTTATCCAGCTCTTTCAGGCTCCTTTGGGCCCAGGGCTCTTGGGTGCCCGCCCCAAGCACCCAGGGGATAAACCGGGTCTGATAAAACATAATTACTATATGAAATGTAGTGAATTTCATCTTGAAAGTTCATTTATGATTTGGTAAATTCAGGGTTATTTTAGATCACTCTTCATTCTATTCAAATGAACTATTCCTGCAATTCATTAAAAAAATTATTAAGAACGATTTCATTGGTCTATCTAACAAAAAATATATCTTTTAACCAAAAGAGAAAAAAAATAGGAATAAAATTTTGTTTATCTTATTCTAAAAAGTATTTTTTTTTTTTCTATTCCTTAAGAACGGCTAGTGATCTACAAGGAACTCTTTTGGGGTTTCGAATATAGGCAGCAATTTCCTTTAGATAACATATGGTATCAACAGCAATGATAAAATGAATTCATAAAACTTATGTAATATCAAAGTGCAGAATAAAAAACTTGCCTGAATTATTTTATCGTTCTTCCTTTTTTTTTGAAAATTTTTTTTAAAAAAAATTTTAAAAATTTTCGCAAATCTTTCCTGAATAACAACATATAAAATCCATGTTATCTTATTTGATGCAAATAACTATCATAAAATTTTTTTATTTTCATCTATCGAGTATTTTTGTGTGATCAAAAATGCAAAAGCTTATATTTTATGAAAGAGAAATAAATATATTTCAACCAATTATTTATAATTATATTAGGTACGCCCTTCATGGCTTGTTTCACGCCCCTTCTGACTAACACAAAATGTTTAATTCATATCTATTTTTAATGTACCTTTTTTTCTCTCTAATGGGCTGCATATTGACAACTAAGTCTTTTCAGACACAACAAGTCCCAAAGTGGGAGAGCCATTTCATGGTGCCACCATCTAGTGGCGGCATTCGCTGCCAAGTTTAGATGCCAAAATTTATTCAATTCAAGCTCTCCTCGGTGCTAAATATTGTCGTGATTTTATTTTGCCTAGAGTTCCAGAGCCAAATTAATACTTAAGGGATGTTTTACATGCCACATAAACATATGACATGCTTCAGATTTTCTTATCCCGAAAAACTATCATCTTTTCTTAACGTGCAACCAAGGCATGCTCCCCTAACCATTTCAAAAATTTATTAAACCCAAAAAGGGTTAAGCAATATAGCGGATTTGTGTTTAGCTGCCATTATTTATTTAGGGATAAATTATATAATTCATCAGTTTTGACCTTATTTTTTTTATTTAAATTTGTTATAATATGAAATATATATTCTTCAAAGTATATTTAAAGTTTATGTCATGAATAATAAAATTTATTTATACTACCCGGGTAACAGAACTCATCCAGCAAGGGAAGGACCTCCGAAACGAAGGCAGAGGATTGGTGTAGAGAACAGAGTCCTTTTTTTTTGCATTGCATTAAAAAATAAGAGTCTTGGTTTCGTTAGTATTTTCTATGTCCCAGTTGTGTTTTATGATTAAATCAAATACGCAGTAGTGAAAAAAGTTTATTTTAATTACTAATAGAAACAAAATAATTTCTCAGACCTTTTGCTGTAAAGGTCTGAGAAGGATGTCGTGTACTTCTACTCTCTGGGGAGCTCCAAGAACGTAGAGGATTGCCTGCACGATGTCCTCTGGCTCCATACATTTGATGGACTCATAGATGGACTTAGCAGTGTCCAGGTCATCCGCGAAACATCGGTACTCGAATTCTGTTTCGACAAGGCCTGGACTGATACTCTGCAATAATTGAAAAAAAAAAATTCAAAAAGAATCCTTTTCTCAAAGCCGAGATTTATTTCTTACATTCACATTGTAATTATTTTGCATTCGTTGTACAAATAATAAACTAGTTTAGTTCTATGGATTACTATTACATTTGTGCATAGTTTCCCTAAACAATATCTCATGTATGAAAATAATTCTCAAAATATCGTTTTCATATCATTTGCTTTTTCTTTTTGTAATTTAATTAAGAAAAAATAATATAACATGAAAACTAGATCTTGAATGTAGGCTTTAAACGATTGGTTCAAACGCAATACTTCAAACATAAATTTTACTACATTTTACTTATTAATGAAAGAACTTCATATTAATGATTTAGAGGCATTGTTTATAGTATTACATTTTTACTGTCTCATTATTTTCTTTCTAATTGTCTCTTACATTGAATTAGATTTAGAGTATTTTAGTTTTACACACACACACACAGATACATCAATGTCTTTAATCATGATTGTTAATGCACTCCAAATACCCATAACCTTCCATCTAATTCCCTCCTTCCTTCCTCAATGGTGAGACAGCCCTGGGTGGGCCTTGGCCTTCTTAAGAATCCCATTCCAGGCTGACCTGCTCTTAGCCTGACTTTTCCAGTTTCTGACATTAATAGTTTTCAGATCTTTTTCTAGTCGCCTGAGTCTTGACCTTACTTTTTTCGAGTACCTGGTGATCTGTGGTCACAAAGATATTTTTTGTGACTCGATTGCCATGTAATCTTATCAGGTGTCCTGCCCATTTTGAATTAAATTAAAATGACACCCTCACACACCTAAGAAAAGCTATGTTCATCATACCTCAGAAGACGAGGATATGATTGTGTATGATATAGATGAGGATGAACATGAACAATTTAAATACATAAGAGGCAGTTACTCACATATTATAACACCCACCAAGTATCAAAGGAAATGACAGATTACTACATATTACACAGCTTAGAAATAGGAAACGGCCTTTTTATTTATACATATCGAGCTTGGTGGAGAAATTCTCCCAACAGTCTTTGTTTTAAATTTGTTCGGTATAAATTTTATGCACATTTTTCCTTTTTTAACGAAAATTTAAACTTTTTTCATTTGTCTGTTTTTTAAAAAAACTTTTCTGACTTGGTGGGGAATATTCCCCACCAAATTATGGTGGATTTTATCATTCGAAAACATTTTTTACATGATTTGATATTTTAACTTATTAAAACTATATGTTCAGTGTTTTTTAAATATATTATGAAATGTTTTAAAATTTTAATATATGTTTGGTGCTTAAATTAATTTTGTTTTTTAATATTCTAAAAAAAAAGGGTGTTCATATTAGTACTTTAGATTTTTAATTATTTTTAAAATTTAAACAAATGTTTGGCGCAGTATGGCCGAATTCGGCTTTTGCGCCATAAAATTCCAAAATCACTCACTCACCCTGCCCATTTTAACCTGTGTACTACAATAAATTTAACAATATCTGGTTCTTTAAAAAGTTAATAAATTTTTAAATTGGTTCTTCTCTTCTCCAAATGTTACCACATTTTAAACCTCTCAAAATATACTTCGAAGGACTCTTCTTTCAAATACAGCATGGGTCTCTTTGTCTCTCTGCAGCATATGTGAGAACGGGCCTTCACAATTCGTAAATGAGTAATTTTGCTTTTTCTGCTGATGAAATTAGATTTTAAAATATTTCTGAAGCCCATAAAAACGTTTGTTGCCAGCAGTGACTCTATTGCGAATCTCTGGGGTTATGTCATTGAGTTTGTTCCTTTAATTTTTCGAATTTTGGGAATAAACGTATTGAAACCTAGTAATAACAAATTAAATTATTGTTAAAAGAAAACTAAATACCTATAAGATTCATACTCAGTGCCGGTTTATCCATTGGGCGCTTGGGGCGGGAGCCCAGGGATCCCCGTAGATCTGTTACGCCCAAGGCCCGAAATGAGATTAAATCGGCACTGTCTCTATACTTACAGCTGAGAGTTTTCATCCAATTTCACAAAAATTTTACATCGCATTTTAGTCTAGTTAATCTAATTTCTAATTATTACACTGAAATCATACACATATAATTAGAGTTACATATTAGACATATAGAATGGGCTCAAAAATATTAATATTATTCCGTGGTATTATTAAATGGTGCGGATACATTTGTTTTATTCTGAGAAGAAACCAATTTAATCTTCAGTTACAAGTTTATTTTAAAATTAATGTTATTATGATTATTTAATTTTCTAATTATGAATTGATTGTTTTTTCTTTTAGTTAACTCTATATAGCTTCCACAGATTTGAATTTATCCTATTAAAATATTTAACCGAATTAAATAATACACAATTTATTGAATCATATATATTGTATAATATGTCGTTGTATACGAAGCATTAAAACCGTACTTACTCGAATTTAAGCTGCCCTTTTTTCTAATATTAATTCTACTGAAAATCAGGTGCGGTTTAGAAGCGAAGGGGAAAAAATTCATTGGATGGGGTAATTAGAGCACTTAAAGGTTCATGTATGTATTTAAAAATTTATAATATTTGTAAAATAATTAATTATTCACTTCTTATTAGTTCTCATTTTTGTTTTAATTTCGTAAAATTGGATACCGATAAAATATTTTATACAATTTTTCACAAACCCTTATTGAGACTTTGGGGTGTGGCTTAGATTCGAATAAATACGGTACATAACATAATTGCAAGACTGTAAATCTTGGCTGAATACCACTTTGTCGTTTTGATTATTAGAATGTAATCCCTCCCATAAGAAAGGTCTATGTACGCTACTGCTGTAAATGGCTGTATAAAATATATGTATGTGACCAAACATAAGGGTAGTTTAAGGATATAGAAATATTCAGTATTATATAAAACTAAAAAAAAAAGTTCTTAAAAAGAAACCACAGATAAGGGGATGTATAAGTCAAGAAGTAGCTTTGAAGAAATTAACTATATACATGGTATGACTACTCAAAACCGTTATGCGCTTTTAAGCATAAAAATATTAGATATTCGCATTTAACTACTTGTAATCATGTCCTTCTAACTTCACCTTTTCATCAACATTATTCTTGTACTCATTATTATATTTTAATAAACATTTCATGTATTTACTGTGCATTTTTTGACGAATACATTTAACATAAATTGAATTATTAATATACATAATATATATATATTGAAACATACGCACAATAAACTTAAAATAGGAAAATTATCTACTAATAACGAACATAAAAAAACAAAAACAGTAATGTGCATTAAAAAATTGCAAAGTTTTTAATGTATACAATATTTTATGTAGTAATTATTATTGAATAACATAACCCATTACATAAACTCATTCCTTGAAAAGGGGTGACTAAATGTCACATCTGCAAAAGCAATGGAATTTATATATTCTTTTATTGCAAGGTTGCAACTCAATCTTGATTCTAAAACAATAATAAAAAGAATAAAATTTCATTTTCATATGGATATTTACAAAATAGCATAAGAATCAGTGGTATCTTAAGACTTCCTGAAGCCTCGACTCCTATGAAAAATTAGGCCTAACCTGTGACCTTTTTAATAGACAGTATATACGTTGACAGACGCTGTCAAATACTTGCAAAGTGATCTCTTTTCCCTCAGCAAACAGCAAAGGACAAAAATAACGACTTATTCGTCTGACGCGTACAGTTTGGCCTCAAAGTGGCCAGTTTAAATCAGCACAATCCAACGCTACTGTGCATGGAGAGGCTAAGACATTTCCAATAAATCGAGACTAACGATTCAAAACGGCATTGGCGCATGCATCAACCTGATCCACCATCTCTACAAGAGGCTGACCACGTCAATGAAAAAACCCAACTACATTCAAACCGACTGGATATGTATACCAGTTGTAATGGTGGCTAAAAAATCACCTTTATGTACCGTACAGAAAGTTTCAACAGAAAAAAAGATTTTTTTCCTTAGGAAGGGGATATACAGCGACCCTTGCTCCCCGAAGTCGCGAACGACAAAGGACAGGAATAAAAGGGTTTAACGACTGGTCCCAAAAGGGAATTTCTTTTGTTCCAGTCGACTAAGGCGGACAAAGATGGCAAGTTCAAACCACTCTACCCCAAGCAGCAGCAGCCAAGGTCTCCATGAGTAATTATTCACCAACGCTTGTCGCTGAAGTTGATGCCCCCCGGGTGAGCCTGAACTTCCAACTTTTCGGTTAACAGCCAAATACTCATACAAAAGGTAACCGTAGCAAATAAATGTACATGAATCGTAATCTCATAAACCTAGGCAGAAACCGACTCGACCGACTGCCTCCTTTCCAATAAATGAGTAATGATGGTGTTTGGTGGTGGGCATAGTCCAAGACACGGACGACGGATATGACCTATTAATCCAGTCTTGCCGCTGCTGCCAGTTGGTCTATGGCTCACAATTCCCAGTGTTTCGCAGAATATGTTCAAGCATATTTGGAAGCTTAACATTATTGTGCATCTGTTAAAAACAATTTCATGAAGCAGAGAACCATTTTAGATAACTTTTTTTTATTATATCATTGAAAGTTTATGTACTTACTGCCACCCGTATCCGACTGCCTCCGCTTTAAATTCCTTCCTCAGTCCTTCCGTTAGGGCTCGGACCATGAACTTAGTCCCCATGTACATGAATGACGTTTTTTTTGGGAATCGGTGGAATGGGGGAAAAAAAACTTTTTTTTTAAAAGTACAAAAAAATTTCCTGGGGTTTTTAAAAATTAATCACTGGAACCAACAAACAGGTTTAAACGGGGGGGCCCCCTTGGGGGAAAATCTACGCCAGCAAAATTGGAAAGTCAGCAAAATTTTTTAAAAGTGTAATTACTGAAATTTTCAAAAAACCTTTCCTGATTTTTAAAATAATTTTTACACTTTTTACACAAAAATTATAATACAAAAGGTATAAAATTAAATTAATAATAATTTAAAAAACCGGGAAAATTTACAGGACTCCTTTTTCAAAAAAAATTTAATATTTTTGGGTCTTGTAAGGACGGTTTATAATTAAACCTTGCCTGTTTAAAAATTTTTGGCTTTTGGTTAAATTCCCAATTTTTCCCCGAGAAGTTTATGTGGTATTGGGGGAATAAAATTATAATCTGTTAAAAATTTCCCAAAACACTTGGGTCTTTTATTCATTAAACTTAATAATTATTATACCACCCGAAGATCAAAACTTTAAACCCCTAGTATTTTTTGGCTGGCGATACTTATACCCCAAAGACTAAGGGGTTAAAATCGTGTCTATTTTTGCGTAAAGAATAGTAGAAAAATTTTGTTTTTTTTTAAGTGAAGAAAATTAGGTTTGATTTTGTAAAATTAAATTTTTGAGAAGCCCTCTAAATGCAATTAAGTTTTTATATTATGTTTTTTAACATTTCATAGATTTAAAAAAAATATTTATTTAAATAATGGTCAAATTGTTAAAGAATATTATACATTTTCTGATTTTTCTTTCTTTAGGATCTCAGACCCCAAAAAAGAACCCATTTCTTGGGACAAACAAGGCCACTTTTCCGCTTAGGCACCCTAGGCATATGCCTAGGGTGCAAAGGATTTGGGGGCGTAAAGAATTGGAAGGCGAAAAAGACAAAAAATTAAAATTACAGCGAATGTACCACCACCTAGCGAGTCATTAGAGAGGCATTTCTGCCCTAAAGAGAGTAAATACTGAAATGAGATCTACCATGGAAAATGAAAAGCTTAACACTTTGATGGTGCTATCACTCAAAATGATATTACAATGCAAATTGATTACAATGATGTCATTAACGATTTTGCAATAATCAAAAATCTATTGAAGAAATCCTTTAGTGTACAAGTACAATGACTGTGACCCAACAAAGAGTAAGGATGAAAGTAATAGATAGTAAAGCAATAAAAGCGATGATAATTAGCAGGTTGATAGCAGTTCATCCAATAATCGGCGCCTACGTCATTATTGGATGACGGCGCCTACGTCAAAACAAGATGGTGGCTTCGATTTCGTCAAACGCATCCGATATGGCTTATAATATTTTAACAGCGTATAATATTTTAAATAGAATGGTGCTCCATTTCTATATACTCCATACTATAATTGCAAACGATTTCATAAATTTACTGTACTAATTCACAAAAGGGTGGGTGGTCCGTGATGCCGTAAGGTAAGAAATGAACAAGAGTGGTCAAATCATGCCACTATCCTTTCCTTATGCTGCCAGTTGACAGACCGGTATACGGTGGTTTCATAGTTGGTGGATAATGGAAAGACTTATCCAAAGAGCAAACACAAAGAAAGAAAAAGTGTAAACGAGTTAAGGCCTTATCACACGTGCACGTTTTGAGCAATTTTTACTCAGTTGCCATAACAACGGCTTTCGAACAACTTTTTGCTAGTGAGCTCAAAAAGTTGTTCCAAACAAAAGTTGCTTGAAATTCCAGCCAATGGGGGTTTTCGGCGCCCACGTCAAAAACAAGATGGTGGCTTGATTTCGTCAAACGCATCCGATATGGCTTATAATATTTTTAAAAGCGTATAATATTTTAAATAGAATGGTGCTCCATTTCTTTTATACTCCATACTATAATTGCAAACTATTTCATAAATTTACTGTACTAATTCGACAAATGGTGGGTGGTCCGAGATGCCTTAAGGTAAGAAATGAACAAAATTTGGGCAAATCCCTGCCACTATCCTTTCCTTATGCTGCCAGTTGACAGACCGGGATACGGTGGTTTCATAGTTGGTGGATAATGGAAAGACTCTATCCAAAGAGCAAACACAAAGAAAAAAAAAGTGTAAGCGAGTTAAGGCCTTATCACACGTGCACGTTTTGAGCAATTTTTACTCAGTTGCCATAACAACGGCTTTCGAACAACTTTTTGCTAGTGAGCTCAAAAAGTTGTTCCAAACAAAAGTTGCTTGAAATTCCAGCCAATGGGGTTCTTCGGCGCCTACGTCATAAACAAGATGGTGGCTTCGATTTCGTCAAACGCATCCGATATGGCTTATAATATTTTAACGGTGTATAATATTTTAAATGGAATGGTGCTCCATTTCTGTTTCCGCCCATCAACAAAAGCGCGAGCGAAATAAAAGATATAATTTTGGATATTCGTTTTCCGAAGCAGAAAAATCGGCGAGTAATTTTTCAATGTGGAGAAAGAGCGTGGCTGACATCAGAGCATGTCGTTTTGTTTAGGGCAACCCTTCCCCCTCAGATTAAAGGAAAATCTCTCTCGAACCCAAACTGGTAAGGTAAAAACAAAAGGAGGGAGAGCTCTGGAAATAGTGGGGGGGGGGCGCAACAATTTGAAGTGCTTAGGGGCCAGGGACTTTGAAAACAGCTCTAGGGACAAAAACAATACCGAACACAATAAATGTCATAAATAAATTTAAATAATTATCTTACAGCGAAGTGTGAATGTGAACTACTTCATTATTAACCATTAGCTAAAATATTACCAAAATAAAAACTCAGATCTATCAAATTATGGTACTTAAAACGAACAAATTCAGTGCAATAGCAATTTACTTCAGCTGATCTCGGAAAATAACGTAGGCAGAGAAAAATGCTTCATTTATCTGATTCTCAACAATTTTGGAAAGTAATGCGCATTTTCACAGATTTCCTGTTTTACGGAAATTCGAAGGACTTCTCCAAACTCGGGATGGAAATGAAGATCCTTGGGACATTACAATCTCCCATTTTTCCCTTTCTGACTCTGTAAGCAAAAAAATATCTATCGTTGGGAGTTTACTTAAAGAGCTGTTTATCAGTTAAGAGAGAGTTACTAGATGGTTAGGATAGTTTTTTACAGTTTCTTATTGTGTTTTAAAGAAATACGAAACAAATAATTTTGTTTGCTGTTTACACACAATTTACACGAAATTAAAAAAATTTAAACTGTAAAGGATTACTTCCTGCATTTTATACTAAACAAAATGGCGTCCACTTTTAAATAACTGTTGTCTGCATGAAGCAGTTGCAAGGTTTGACCTCTGCATGTTAACTTAAACATCTGTGTAAATATGTTTCTGAGGAGATCATCTCAATGTAGTATCTAATAATTTTCTACAAAATCACACTTTTGAGTAAAAATTTTCCTTTTAAATTAAAATTTCATTGTAAACTTTTTGATGGAATTACATAAAACCTATTAAAAAAATTACTAAGAATGTTTTTAACCCTAACAGCTGATTAACTATTTTAATTCTTATTTTAACAGGAATCCAAAAAATATGGAAAGTTTGATCAAATTGAACAGGGTTTTCGAAACAATTCTAAAACAGCTGGTTTTTAAATTTCCTTGTCTCTCGTGTCACCACATTTGTTCTTAGTACAATTCCCTTTTTAGCTATCTTATAATCAGATGTGAAATATAATTCATTAAATGCCATTATTTTGCATTAGTGTTTTAAATCATTCGCTTCATTCTTTTTACAAAATCATGGCACGACATTAAATCCGCGGCAGGATATTTAGAAGGAAACTCGTTGTAATTATTATGATATTTTTTTTTCTGTCTGTGCATTTTCCCTCTCAAATTTCATCTTTTGAGGCAAAGGATAAATTTTTTTTGCACAGGTTATTGGTATACCGAGTGTCAGCGGAAAATTAATTACAATACAAAATTTAGCAGGTAGCCTGCGAAAAAATCAGCAAAGAAACCCATGTGATGTCCTAGCCTTGTCAATGATGACTCTTGAATGACATTTTTAATTGTTTATTGGATCACGATCACACAACATAAACTTATATACATTCTGTGCTTATTTTAAGTAAAAATCGTAAAATAACCCGACACTTGCAGAGAAATAAAGTTAAATATTTGCCCGTGTAGCATCCAACCCATCTGCCTCCTGCAGATGCAAAAACTTTCACTCAAAACTCACTTGTAGAGCTCACAAATCCACACTACGCTCGCTGGTGGAGCGAAAACAACCTCTCTCGTCAAGACGAAATCACTAACTCCAAATCACCGCACTACGATCGCTGGCGGAGCAAAAAACGATCTCTCTCGTCGAGAGATAATCACTGAATTACTCTGGAGTGGCACTCACGCAGGCGCAGTATTTCGGATCAGTCCGCGTTGCCACCTAGAGTTTCAGAACCAGTCTGAGTTCGTTACACCCAAAAAAGAAGTACTGTCGTAAAAATTAAATCGTGAAGAAGTTATCTCACGAAAAAATGAAAATGGTGTAACCATCTTAAAATGGAAAGATAAAAGATGTGTGTTGATGCTATCTACAAAACATTCAGCAGAAATGATAAGTGTACAGAAAAGGCCTTGCTCACATGAAAATCCAAAAATGGTAGTAGAATATATAATTTAGGGAAATCTTTAGTCAATTTATCTAATCAAATGACTGCTTATAGTTCATCATTGAGTAAATCTACACTAGCGAGCAAAACTTAAGCAATGCATTTCTTGACATAGAGCCATAACTTTGTTCAAAAGGGCTTTTTGTGACCAGTACTATGAAACGACACTCAACAGAAACATGATGCATAAGTAAATATCATTTATACTATGACATCAAAGGGGACATCACGGTACGTAGACGTGTGTAATGCGCGCACAGAGTGGCAAGGCTACTTAAAAAGAAGGAACAACGTATTTTAGACATCTCCTACTAGTGAAAGTGAAATCATATATTCATAATGGCTATAAGAAACCACCTAGATGTCGATAGATTGTTCGGCAAACTTAAAGAGGGATGCAGTTTGACTAAATTTGCATAACAGTTTGGAGCTGACAAAAGTGCAGTTTCAAGATCTTGGAAAGCCTACCAAATGACAAGGATGGTGGTTAGAAAGGTTGTGGATGGTTGACCGAGAAATATAACGGTAAGTGATGATCAGTAAATCGTTCCGCAGGCGAAAAGAAACTAGAACCAGACATCAGGCAACATTGCTCAACAGCTGCCAACCGGACGATAGCTATCAAGGATTACTGTGGCCAAACGTCTGCATAAATGTGGCCTATTCCTCCATCATCCTGAACGCTACATACCATTAACAGCAGCTCGTCAGAGGACAGCGATGTCAAGAACACAAAAAGACTGAACATCCACCAGCGGTGTCCCATTCTGTTTACTGATGAGAATCATATCAGTCTGAGCAGCATTTCTCAAAGCCATTTGATAGGGAGGGAGGTAGGGACGTGGCTTCAACCCACTAACATCAGGGAAAGAAACTGTTGAAGCGGAAGGTCCTGGAGTGCTTGCGTGAGGAGGCATTACTTTGAATGGACGAACGGAACTCCATATTTTCGACAGCGGTAGACTTACCTGAGAAAATTATTGTGATGAAATTATCTTCCCATACGTGCATTTGTCCCGTGGTGCCATTGGTTCATACTTTTTTTTTCTGTGGACGCCAATGCACGTCCATACAAGACCTTTGCTGTTGAGGAGCTTCTAGAAAATGAAGCTATCTGCAGAATGGATGGCCAGCGTGCTCCCCTGATTTTAATCCCGTCGAACATGTGTGGGATACTTTGGGAAGGCACTTAATAGCAAGATCGTTTCCTCCAACAGACAGCTGAAACAGATGCTCCTTGAAGAGTGGCAACTCTTTCAAGAATTACTTGAAAATTTGGTTCTGAATATGAACAAACACCTGTTAGAAATCATATTCCATACTAAGGAATCTTAGTTTGATGTTCTTCCTCATAGCTGGGCAATGTTTTTTTGTAATGCCATACTGTCAGTAAAGCTTCTCCTTTTTTTTTCTGCTTTGTTCCATAACGTATGCATACAATTAATTTTTGGGCTACTATGCTTCGTCAACCTTTAAGTGTAGCATTATGACTCTGCAGTATAAGTTTCATATCAAACAGATTTATTTTTTTGGAATTACGTTTCGAAATTTTGTACACTATATAATTTTAGAAAAAAAAAATAATAATAACATACTACTTTTCACGATACTTCGTTCTTATCTATTTATTTGGTTCTCTTTGATTATTTTCAGAACAAAATACTTTCTTTAGTAACCCAGTCATCAAAGTAATTATATGAATTAACTTTCAAGGTCAAGTTACTACTGTTTTTTTTCTTTTTTTTTTCACGTAGCTCCAGAGAATGTATATGTCGCAGGAAAATGATGAAATTAGGAATCTCATCAAATCTCTAAGGGAGATGATCACTTGACGGTAGATGTTAAAATAACATCTCTTTTCAAGGTAGTTTCCCTGATAAAAGTAAGGGATTTGAACGAATCCCTGAGGTATTTCAGGGAAATAATGAAATAATATTGTCAAGAGTTTAAAAGTGTTTATTTAACAAATAGGGTGCATTATTAAACGTAGAAGTAAGTAATACAACAATAGTCAATGAAATAAAAATTATTTATTCGAAACTAATTAACAAATAATTAGAAAATTAGGCTGGTAATCCCCTAGGGAACCCTATGGTGCCTTTTTTTTGATATGGGTTTTTGATTTTTAGGGATCGTAACACTGTATGGTTGGAAGAACAAGGACTCGCCCCCAGGTGTCTCCATAGCTTTTACCAATGAAAAACTGATTAGTCATTTCATCTTTTACGAAAAAAGTTTTGGGGTTTATCAAAATACTTTCATCAGGAAAATGACCTTGAAGCGACGTTATTTTAACATCTCCCGTCAATTGATCCTCTCTCAGGGATTTGATGAAATTCCTAATTTCGCCATTTCCCTGCGACATATATGAGTAAATGCTAATGCTGAACAGCTTTTCTTAAGGAATCAAGGTGTTTAAGAAAAAAAGCTTCTAAACGAGTGCCATTTTTGAATAAATAAAACAATTTTATAAAAAATATCTTAAAAATTGAGATAAAGAGATACAAATAACATAAAATTGAATTTTGCATTTTTTTTTTTTGTTAAAAGTTATGATTTAGTTTTTGCATATGAGTAAATATGGGATTTTTCAGTTATAAAAAAATGTGTGTCGGTAACTCTCTTTTAACCACATTCGAGTTATTTCTAATGCCACTGTACTAAAGTACTCTTTTCCGCTTTTGCCGATAAGAAAAGTTTCGAATCGAGCAAATGAAGAATGTTCTTGATATCGTTCTTATCTTACTTGAGTGCACCAGCTGTTGACTTGTTTTATGTGTTTTAAATTTTAGCACACGCATATAAAGGGGAAGTATACAAAGATACACTCGGAATAATGTACTAATAATAATTGCGTAAAATTTTTCCATGTTAATAAGCATAAAACTGAAATGTGCTTACTTTTTTAAATAGAAAGCCATTACATTAAAAAATTGAATTACGAAATGTTCTTATATTAAGTGGAGTTATTTTAAAATGGGTATCAATAAATTAGAACTACTAATACTTCGATAAACGAAAAGAATCGTATTCAATTTACTAAAAAGTTGTAGAGATTGCCCCTACTTTTAACCGAGACACATATATAAATGAATTTAGAGTCACTAAAAAGGATTGAAGTCAAATAAAACGTGTTTATCAAATTAATGGAACTATTCACAAAATTGCTTAAGAGATATCAAATGTAAAAAGAAAATTCATTGTAATATCCTGAATTAAGGCTGTTTTCGGCTAATGTTAATAAATAGGACCCGAATTCGTTATATTTTTTCAGGTATAAAGAATTCACTCAAACATTAATATTATATTCTGGCTTCACTATCCTGTAGAGCAGTGCTCCGCAACCTTTTTATTGCTGCGGACCGGTCTATGTTTGATAATTTTATCGCGGCCCTCTCAGGGTGGGACACGTTGATTGTTTATATTCCAGATTGTTTTGATTTAACAATTTTAATTTAGTTACATTTATAAATATGCCTTCAGAATAAAATATAGTTACACCCAAATGAATAGAAGTGATTTAACGTGGAATATAAAGTGATTTCCGTGGAAAGTTGCGCACATTCCAGAGAAATGCACACTTTAAATAAAATGGCAATAGTTCAGTGTTCCTTAGGCGGCCCGGCACCATTTGATCCACGGACCGGTACAGGTCCACGGACCGGGAGTTGCGGATCACTGCTGTAGATAATCCCGTATTTTATCATACTACTCATTTTTGTGTGAGTTGACACATTTTTTCTTTTATAAAATGTGTGTGTTTCACATTTTTTCTCCTATACCATAATGCTAAATGAGATATCCCTTTATATGTTAAAAGGAAAAATTAATTATTTATGAAATATTTTGAAATATTAAAAACACTATATATTATAAACAAATACATGAGTTACAATGTCACAAATTTTTATAAAAATTGAGGCATTTTTTCTGTCCTAAAATGTGCTCCGCGTTAAATTAACACTCTTGTGCATATGCCGAAAAAAAGCCTTAAAAAAAAAAAGCTCAAGCAAGCTAAAATTATCATTAATCGTTACTTTGCAACATTTTTTTAAAAACATTATCTAAAGCTATACACATTTATTGCGATTATAATATTAAGGTCATTAATCAATGATAAACAAAATTAGAAGGCAATTTTTTTTTCTTGCAGAGGCGCAAAAGGTAACTGATCATAAATTTATCGAGTACAAAATTACTGATCGATGGTCTCATAAGATTAAAGCCTTTTATAATGTATCAGTGGGCTATAATCATTAAAAAAAATCTACTAATTATTTGTTCTTCATTTCAGTGCTTTATATATCCAACGTAATATTTATAAGAAATGTAACGATTGATGGATTGTTATTAAAAGTGAACTGAAGTAGGTACCTGCTGATGTGAATGATCTGTCCATTTGCAACATTCGCCTCTTTCATGAGCTTCACTGCTTCTCGGGTGCAGATGCACAGCGCCAGCACATTCACCTGTCAGAAAAATAGTTTTTTTAAAAACTTTTACTACCTTTTGTTCATGGAAGAAACTTTAGTCTGTTTCGCAGAATCAAATTTACTATTTATGCACTAGAAACATGTAGACGGTTGTTATTCAAGCACTTGAAAAAAACGATCTTAATTATACAATCAACATTCTATAACGTCCGATTAGTTTTTTAGACTTCAGATATTATAAAATTATAATCAAAATGTTATTTTTTTGTAGTTAATATCATTTAATTTCAAGGTTTCGAAATAAAATTGGATATGAGCGAAAAAGTTGTTTAACTTAATAGGAATTGTTACAACTTTTCCTTGTATATATTTGCCATTTAGAGAAGGGAGGTCTTACCACCTTCGTAGCAATTTGTGTACTTTGTGTACTTCTGTTGCATTGAGCTTCGTTTAGAGCATTTTCATAGATATCAGTTTATTTTTGTATCTCTACTTTATTCATACACCATAACCGTTTATATTATTAGTTGTAAATTATGAGTAAAATGTCTTAAAATTTAAGACAAATTAAATTATATATTTAACCAGTAATTCTAGGGTCAAATGTGTTGCTAAATTAAAATCAGTGGTGCAACAGCCCATGAGGGACAAGGTCTACTGTACCCATCTCAGTATACGTGACCTTGGGTGCTGAGGTGCATGAGCAGATGTATCGATCAGGTGGTCAGTCTGAAGCGAAACCTTCAGTGTTTAGTCCCCAAGCAAGCTTGGTACTCATTTATCAACCCACTGAAGAGATGAAAGACTGAGTCGACCTTGCCCAGCCCGAGAATAGAGTCCTGGACTTATGCTGTGGAAGCGCGATGCGCTACAACCCACTGGGCCTTCCAAATGTGTTGGTATATAGAATTTAATTTTTCGCGTCACCTTTAAGACGGCAGTGAAAGAATGAGAGTTACACTAACGTCCCACACGAGGGAACACCAGGGCTAGTGGCGACTGACCTCATCAAATTGAACCATGGTCAAGTGATGGGAACGAGCCTGAGCTGCACCTCTCTTTCCCAACTGCCACACAAACGGGAGGACATTGAACCCAAGAAATTCCGACCACGAGTTCGTGACTATAACCACTAGGCTACCACGACCATACGAAGGTGGCCGAGGTTACACGTTACCATGGACACCTGGTTTGAATTGCTCATCTGTGGGTTTACAGATCTCCTGGAAAGAATTTCTTACCAGGTCAGCTACACTCAAGGACAAAAAAAATTAGCGCACCAAGAAGGAGTTGTCAAAATGAAACGAAATTTTACTTACGTTATGACTACATTGATATAAGTAAATGATTAGAAAATCAAAGAAAAAGATCACTTATTTCAGAGAAAAAGGCAAAAGAACGGAGGATTTAATACCCAGTTGAACCCCCTCTAGCGCGAATGCACGATGCGATACGATCGGACATTGAGGCCTACAAGTTCTGTATTATGACTTGAGACATTTCGTTCCATATTGGCTGTAGTTTTGCCTCTAGTTCGTTCAAAGTCGTGGGATGCCCAACTCTCCATCCCAAATGATCCCAGATTTTCTCGATTGGAGACCAATGTGGGGATCGGGCAGGCCAAAGAAGGGTAGTAACAGTGGGAGACAGTCTTGTGACACCCTTGCCGTGTGAGGCTGAGCATTTTCTTGTTGAAAAATGGCTCCTGGGAGCCATTGCATGAGTGGCAACACATGTGGTGTTGCAGGACATCATGGACATACCGCTGGACTCTCATGGTGTCACGGTTTAATAAAAATTTGACCATGTTTTTGTAAATGGGCACTCCATACCATCACACCAGCTGGGGGGAAGTGGTGTGTCACTGTAAAAAAAGGGGTAGGTTTGAGGCTTTTCCCACGGGGTCTCCCCCCGAACACGATTGTCATCACTGCTGAGTTTGGGTTTGGATTCGTCGCTGGGCGACCGGGTTTTTATTCCGATGGGTAGTTTCCTCGTGCGCAGCACCATTTACAAAGGAGGCGTCGATGGGTACCGTCGGGGGCAGCACACGTAATGGGCGCCTCGATCCCAAAAAATCCTTCAGCCAGGCCCTTTCCCGGATGGTTCGAGCCCGGGGGGCCCTATTAAAGGGTTTCTACCTGTCCCTGGATGGCGGCCTATGAAGCAGTTGGCTGTACGCGTGCATTTCTTACGATTTGGTGGTCTTCTCGACCGGGGTCTGTCGGGGGCGTCCTAAACCCTGGTCTTCGTGAAAAATGTCATCTCTTGGATCCACGGGTTTCCCAACACCTCCTTGCAATTTTTTTCCCTTAGTGTATTAGACGATTTATTTCCGGGTTTTGGGGAAAAAAATTACAGGAATAATGCCACCCTTTGTTTGGGCTATTACCTGATCGGGACATCTGCTCATGCACCTCAGTACCCAGTGGTCTCGTATACTGGGATGGGCACAGTAAGTCCTGGTCCTTATGGGTTATTGCGCCACTGAGTTTGAGTTTTAATATTAAATATGTGGTAAAACAGTGTGTGGCTATGAAATTGCTCGATATTTTTCAAATAAAATAATTCATTTCCTATACATGTGCATATTTTATACACGAAACAAAAACAAAGGAAAAATAAATGTTAATTAAAATGAAATACATTTACAGCTTAATTGGTGCAATTACATAAGGGAGAAAGAAGAGGGGTCTAGTCAAAATTTGTTATTCTACTGGGATCATTTTGAGAAGGGAAAAAAAAAACTAAGCTAATTTATTAATTTAAAAAAAAAAATTTGGGGTAAAAACGAAGGGGCATTTTACATCTATCATATTCTTCCAATCAGCGGTGCGTCCTGAAAGCAAAGTCGTGTTGTGGCTCAGCCCCGCGTTGTTGATGCAGACATCCAAGCGGCCGAAAGTCTGACGAATCTCATCGAACATAGAAAGTATCTCAGGCTCTTGAGTCAAGTCGCACCTATCACATCAATATTTAAGAATAAAGCATGACATCGTCTAAAATGTTTGCTATAAATTTGTCAATACAATCACTGACAATCATTGTCAATCACTGACAATAATCAGTGCTTAAGAATGAAAAGACACACCACATTCGATATGACTGTAAATCAGTTCAAGAAAACTGGGTGCTACGCAACATTAGTTACTTAGGGTAAAGATCGGTGTTAAAAATACTGTACAAAACATTCATCGAATAACATCATCTTAAGGTTTCTTTTTCAAAACTAATTCTGAAGTTGCATTGAAATGCCCCTTTCTTCAAGTGGAAATAAGATTTGCAGAGAGTTTGAGTCAGTGTTTGGCCCGGGTAAAAAAAGCTAGCTGATATTTACCCTTTTAATGTTTTCTAAATTCAGCAGCACAATTCCTTGCATAGATTCACACACATACACGCACACAGGCTTATACTTATTAAAATCATCATTATTTTGAAATATTTTCCGTGCAAATTACATCGGGTGACGGAATTATATCAATAGTGGAGGTTTATCCATGTACTGGAAAACCTCAGCATCGGGAGAACAAGCAAATCTTTTGGTGATACAGGGGGTGTATTTTGATTATTTAGAATTAGTTAGACCTCCTTTTGTACCTTGAGTTTGCCTTAGTAATTAATACATTTTTCATTGTTTATTTCTTAAGGGTTTTGTGCCAAGTTAACTATTTCTAGTGTCATGTCAGGTTCGAGTCACTATCTTTTGAGCGCAGAACACCCTCGAAGTCAAACTTGGGGGGGAAGACCGAGTAAATTTAACAAGTAATCGAAGAATTATTTTGTAACAGAGTCTTTAATAATTCTTAATGAGGTTCGTATTTTTCAAACAATTTTTTTGTATTCCGACCCTATGACGCAGCTTTGTTTTCAAATGAAACACTTCAAAAATGCCGATTGTTTCTCATTAACCGAGGGAAATTTAAATCAGAAAAATTCTCTCTCTCCCTCTCTCAGTGCAAGGTCAGATTTGAATATTTATTTATCGCTTGAATTTGACAAGGGCGAAAATATTTGTTAGCTTGGAGGTATGACGGGGGTTTATCGCGTTTTTCCTATTAATCCTCTTGGGGAATCTTTGGGGCCAGAATTGAGTTATTCCATATCCAACTCTCTCAAGAAGAAACCGCGATATGCAGTTTAAATAGATATATAATTGAGCATTATATTCGCGTAGTAGTAATATAGAAAAGGAGAAAGGAAGCTGAGATGCTGAACGCAGTGAGCTGTTGGTAAGATATTAAACATAGAAGCATAATTATAGAACAGGCTTTAGCGTGTTAAAGAATTTAAGACAGATAAAGATTCTTAGGGAAAATTCTAATAAGATATGGTTAGGTTCCAGGGGGGGGGGGAGTCAGGACTCTCTTGGGGACCCAAAATTTGTTTCGCCAATACGTACCCTTTGGGGATTCGGCGGGGGCAAATCCTGACTTTGCGGGGCCTAACATTCTCCGTTACGCCACTGTACTGCGGCCACACTTATTTGCTGGAGTTTAGGCTTATAACTGTTATTCCATTGAATCACTGTAAATTAGTGAAGGGAAGCCTCTGAAGAAGTGGCGAGATATGCACTAATCATTATATAATTGGTGACTTTTCTAATTAAGAATAGTTAAGAAATAACTATTAGTTATTTTTATATATTCTTGTTTTATATGAGATTAATGTCCTAAAGCGCTGTTATATTTCTTTACACTTAATATTTTAATCAGGATTGAGCGACATAGCATTATTACATTGATGGAAATGTCTTTGCGTAACTCCAAATTACTTCTTACATCACTTAATTTAAAAAAGTTTTTTAGTAAACGAACTGAAGGTCATAGGTTGAGGGTTATGGGTTATGCTTTGATTGTAACTGCAAAAAAAAATTTGTGCCATTATTTTAAGGAATCCTAAAAATGATATGGTCATTTTATCTTTAAATTTCTGTCATCACCTGAATAACTGATATTTTTATAGCTTACATTGAATGTGTAAGGGTGCCAAGTGTTCCACAATTGATTTATTATAAACTGTAAGCAAATAAAGTATTTCATTCCCGGAATATTTTGATAGAATTTTTTGAAAATCTTTACTCACTTAATGGCGTGGATCGAGCCTGGGCTGCCACGTTTCTTTTCCTCTTCGGCCAGTTCTTGAATTTTACTCGCATTTCTGGCGCATCCCACCACCTGCATGCCCTGGCGGGTCAATTCTCTGCACAAAGCCGCCCCGATTCCCGTCGATGCGCCGGTCACCAAAGCGATTCGTCCTCGCCAACGCTCCATTTTGACTGGAAAAAGAAATGCGTTTAGACACCCCTTTTAACCAACTCAGTTGTGTTGGCGAGATGTATGGACATCTTAATTTTTTTCAAAAAAATTCAGTGAAATTCTGTACTTTGTAATCTTTCCTTTGAATGGGTGAATTTCAAAAAAAAACTTTTTTAACGTGATTTCGTTTCTGCTGTCTCATCTCTCAGATTTAAGGGTATACAGTGCCCTATTTCAAAAAATAAAAAAAAAATTTTGAACGTAACAGTAAAAATAATGTATGCTTTATATTAATTATATTATTTAAATTGATTTCCGAAACTAAAAAGTCAGTTTGACCAACCATTGTTTTAAAATTTAAAAAAATTTAGAATTTTTGAAGTTTTTTAAATTCTTATAAAATACTCTATCTTTAAAATTTTTTATTCTTTTCAAGTTATATAATTTTTTAGTCTTTCAAGTATTTTCAAGTTATTTTTTAGTCTCTTTTCAAGCCCGTAAAGCTCTGATTTTTTAATATGTTATTTTCCAATGTATGTTCTACATTAAATCACTATTTTAATTAAATATGGCTGAAAATAATTTTTTTAATTCAAAATATATTTTTGCATAATATTGATAGCATTTGTTATGTGACAACAGTTTATTCAGCTTAATCTTAACCTAATATTTTCACAATAGTTTTGAAACACAAAGCATTTATGTACAAAATAATAATGATACTAACTTATGCTAAAATAGTCTTAGCTCTTAGGGTATGACTTTAAAATACTAAAATACAGTACTACAATATACTTACTATAATGTAGTTTGGTACATCAGTTTTATCTGCAATACTTATATTCGGAAGTCCAATTGCAGTATCAGCTGAGGACTGATTTTTAGATACATCATTTTCAAAATATTATTCAATCTCTTCGAAATATTATTTCTCACAGCAACCTGAGAATGTTTTGGCCATGGTATTTTCTCATCAGGAAAAAATTAATGATAAAGCTTATTATATTAAAGCTTATATAAACTATTTTTAAAGCAAATATTAGCCTTAAAATCAACTTTAATAATTATGAGAATTCAAAAAACTCAAAACATAATCAAGCAGAAATTATTTTAGTAATATATTACACACACACACACACACACACACACACACACACACACACACACACACACACACACACACACACACACACACACACACACACACACACACACACACACACACACACACACACACACACACACACACACACACACACACATATATATATATATATATATATATATATATATATATATATTATATATAGTATATATTTTACACTAAAAAGAGTTAATTGTGCTCAAAAAAATATTTTTAATTAATTCAATTTAATAGTAGAAGAATGCTTTAAAATGAAACCGAAACCAAAACCATAGCTCCAAAAACTTCAAATATCTTAAAAATTATTTTGTTAACAGATCGGAAATTTGGTGGCAAGCTTTTCAATTATATGAGCCACAAGAAAAGGCGAAAAAAAAACTTTTTTGGTAATTATGAAATTTGTAGGGTACTGTGTAACCTTAAAATTATCTGAGCTATAGCCGATTTTATTTTCAAATGGGGATGGGGAAGCAGTAAATTTACTACTGTAAAAAAAGTTAAATTTTTGACAAATAGTGTCACATATTCTATTTTGTTTTTTTAGATTTTTGTTTATTGTATACCAGTTTAAACCTTAAAAAAAGGAAAGTATTTGATATTTTGAACATAATCCAAAACCAGAAATCAAATATTTATATAGTTTAGCTTCTTACGAAAGAAAACAAAAGGTTCTCTTATTGTTTAAGTAAACAGTTTATATATACTGAAATCATTAAGCTGAATTGTATGCATATGTATGTAAAGCTATTGAATAGATCTGAAATGAAACAAAAAGTATCCATTTCAACAAGACTGAAAAATGCACACATTTCATTGGCTGAAATTACTCACATTTTCTTTGTGTTCTTTTTTACATAAATATATAAATCAAATTCCGATAATGCATAATTTGAATAATCTGAAAATTTTTGAAAATGTGTGTAGTTAGCAGAGCTTCAGTGTTTGTTTACATCACACTATAAAGCAATTCGCGGGCTATCGGCAACGGACCTCGTAACTTTGAGCCAGGGTCAAGTGACGTGGATGAAACCTGAGCTGACACTCCTTCTCCGAAACTCCACACCACGCCAATAGGAGATATATTTGAGCAACGACAAATTTAGCATGCATTAGTTTCTCTGCACGACAAGTCTTCAGTGGTACCAGGAGTCGAACTCATGACACACCAGCCATGAGACCATGACCACTAGGCTACCGCGGCCAGAAGAGCGTGATAAGAAAGAACCCAAGTACTTTGAAAACACTTTGATTATTAGTAATTAAGAATGAGAAAATATTACATATTAATGTAAATCTTTATTTTAAGGTATTTTATTGTAATATTTGCAAACAACGTGGCTGCTTACATTACTAGTATAATGGGCTTTCAATCTAAACGTGGCAAAATATTGGCAATACAGTCAAGTTGGCATCATTTTTGACAACTAAATTTGACGGGTTGGCGACCCTTTTTTGCAACTTGGCTATCATATGAACGCTTCTCGAAATTACTGGAGAAATCTATTAACATCACGATTTAGGACTTAAGTAGATCTTTCGAAAATGAGCTAGAAGGCAAACATGCATACTAAATAATAGTCACTCCCTGAAATTGAGTCAGTATTGTTTTGGTTGTTGAAGACTTCACTAGCTAGTAGTTGCTTGCGAATGAACTTTACGTACTTTTAAACACCGATATAGTTGTGTCTGAGTGCCGCAGAAGGTGTGAAAAGGGTAGAAGAAATAGAATGTGGAAAAATTTTTGAAAAAGGGAATTTTAATTACATTAATGTAGAAATCGTACACAAACCAGGAAGTGCTGACACCGAGAGGGAAAGGAGGAATTTCTATGAGCAAACAGTTATACACACTCGAAAATGCCCGTGCAACGCCAGGCAAAACGGAAGGATGTGAGACTTGTCAGAGGAGAGGAAAAATTCGGAAAAGGGCATTTTAACGATATAAATATAGAAATCACTCACACACACACATCCAGAAGGAAAGGAGAAATTTCCATAGGGATAAAGTTATACTTATGGAAGAAGACAGTGCAACTCCACCCTAAAAGTAGGGAAAACATATCCGTCCGACGAGCAAAAGAAGTGGGGAAGGGAATTTAATGACATTAAGGTATCCGACTACGTTCGGAACCATGGTTTTAAAAAGCGCATAAATGTATAATTTTCATGATATTTAGTGTCACTTAGATTAGAATACCTATATAAAATTGTTTTAAGAACATTATGACAAAAAAAAAATTATTAAAATGCAATATTTTTTCATAAAATTAACTTAGAATAACTTTTTTTCCACATGTTCTCCTTTTATAAAAAATACTTCTATTATAATAATATTTTGCCAGTATTCAGCTCAGACCTCTCTACAGAGGCTCAACTAGAATTTTTAAAATGCATAACTTGGAAGTCGGTTTATCCATGCTTTACAAAAACAGAAGGGAGAAATTTTAAGAAAATACGCCGATAATTATTTCAAATGGTTGTAACTCTGAAAACAATGTGAATTTTTCAAAAACTCTAGTTGAGCCTTTGTACAGAGGTCTGAGCTATATACAAGCAAAATATTAGTACAATAGAAGCATTTTTTACAAAAGGAGAACATTTGGAAAAAAGATTATTCTAAGTTAATTATTTGCCAAAATATTGTTTTTAAATAATTTTTTTTGTCATAATGCCCTTAAAACAATTTTATACATGTATTATAATCTAAGTTACACTAAATATCATGAAAATTATACATTTATGCGCTTTTTTAAGATCATGGTTCCGAACGTAGTCGGATACCTTAATATAAAAAACACACAAACACATCAGGAAGTGCCGACAACGAGAGGGGAAGGGAAAATTTCCAAGGCACAAACTCTTGATGAAGACCGTGCATTGCCGGGCCATGCAGCTAGTATATATTGAATCTTTGTTTTTCATTCCAAGCTTACAACGAATTTATTTTACTTCTAAAAATGTAAGAAATAGAATAAAATTTTGCTGCCAGATGAATATTTACAAAATTGCATAATAAACAAAAAATATGAATCATTATTCTGATCTGCAGTTGATATTTCTTACAAATACATTAAAAAAATATCTGCAAACGATTTTTACGAAATATTTTAAATCAAAATATTACTTCTAAAAAAAGGGCTACCAAGAGGCGAGTGAAGTTTCTATCCCAAAATACGGATGTACTTCTTTATTAGAGCTATTAAATGTTAAAAAAAAAGGGCTGCCTACAAATAAATAACAATAATATAAGAGAAAGGAATGCAGTTTTTCTTTAAAATACATAAGAAAAATATCAATAATACTACAAATACTCTGATGATATTTATGTATTTTGAATAAGATATTTCTCTCTCTCTCTCAAAGCGAATAGATAAAACTTAAAAAAAACCATATGAGCAAACCACTAATATCGATTGTAGAAGTACATAATCAATCTTAGAATATCAACCTCCAAGGTTTCGGTTCGGTATCGTAATCAAAATGTACATAAATATTTTTTACATAAAAATGTTGCATTTTTAAAGGAAATAAATTTACTGGTAAATTTTAATTTCCTTAAAAACTGTCCAGCAATTGACTTTATCATAGATTATCCCACTAAAAAGTGTAAAATACATACCAAGCGTTACTCACTTATAGAAGAATAGCGGCCGAAATTTGAAATTGAGGGAGCAGTTGAATCAACAAATGCCGGTTGTTGAATGTAATAAGCGTTATCACAGTTATATCGCCAACTTCCTCAAAAACATTCTCAGGGAGTATCTACAAATAACGCGAAGAAATGAATCTAAATTGTCTTCTGCTTGAATTCGAAGTTGGCGCCTGTGGCGACTTTCCCTACCGTGTAATTAAATGCAGCTGTCAGACATATATTCTTTAGCAGAAAATGTAATTTCGTCAAAATAGAAGCTTGACACGCTTCTTTGTTTCTTTTCTTTTTTCAGTTCCTAATATTAGTTCACTTTCTACCTATATATATATATATATATATATATATATATATATATATATATATATATATTTTATATATATATATATATATATCTTGTTCAAATTTTCAATCTTTGATAAAATACTTTTTATTCATCCACTCAAGTTCAATTACATTTTTTAAACTTGTAGTGGATGACATTTAATGTTAATACAGTTTTTCAATTATGAATTCATTAATTCTATTTAATTAATGAATAAATAGAAACAAATAAAAATAATAGTCCAACACCCTATATAAAAGTGAAAATCGCTCGTTGTGTCTCTGTAGCGCAATGGATAGTGCTGTTAGATTTCTAATCCAATGGTCGTGGGATCGAATTCTACCTGGGATGACTGAACTATATCTTAATTTCTGAATGTGATTTATGAATGAATAAATAGTACCAAACAAAAAATATAATAGTTCAACACCATAGAGAGGAAAATCGATTTCTGTTTTGCCACTTAATATTGTGATTCTGTTATATGTATATACATATTTATATTAATTGCAATTATTTAATAAAAAGTAACTAAAATAAAATTTTCTTTGTTGACCGAAGTAGAAATTGACTTCAATTTTTTTTAATATTACTTGTTTCTCTCTCTTTTTTTTTTGTATAAAAGAAGATAAATATATAACTGAAACATTGAGTTCCTTATTCTCAATTGTTTATCATCTTATTTTATATTATTATAAGTTGTATTTAATAATGTCTTATATCATATCTTATGTCCTTTTTATGCTTGTCTTTTTCTTCATTTATAAGTATAATTTAGTGGTGACACAAAATAAGGGTCTATAGAATCTTGAAACAATTGCCACAAATTGCTTCTTAAGAGTATTATTTACGAAGCGACTTCTTCTCACACGAATTACAATTGCCAATGAAAGGATCTCTTGATAATTTCTCTACTGGAGAATTCCATTTTGGTTTAGTTGTTAAGGGCGCTGTAAAAACGCAAGTCTCCTGAGCCGAAGTTAGATTAAGATATCCGACTACCCTAAAATCATGATTTTTTGAAAAATTGACAAATTTTCTTATTATTTTATTTTATATGCCATCTTACTAGCTTCATAAAAATGCCAAAATTTTTATTTTCCATTCACTAGAACAAAAACTAGAAGTGTTTTAGTAAAAGCAGATACCAAAACTTTCCACAAGATGTCAAACTTTAAAATGCGTTTTACTCAAAATGTGTTTTTTTCGAAAACTTTAATACAAGGACACCGATTGCTCAAAAAGTTTTTAAAATAATTTGCTAAAATTTTTTTCTGTGTATGTTCTGTATAACAGTAGAAGTGTTTTAACACCTTCAGATTCATCAATCGCTGTTTTATTACAAAATGTACAGTTCTTTATGTGAATATAATTACCGTTTTTTTAGGCAATTTCATATAATAACTAAAATAAAGTGCCCTAGTTTTTGTAAAAATTAAAATATCTCTTATCTTAAAGGTCATTTCAAAAAGGAATAGCTAATTATTACATCACAATTGAAAAATTGAGAATTTGTCTATTTACTATTTGTACAGAGTGGGCCCCGTTTATGTAATTTTTGTCAATTTTTACCCATCTTTTCCCATTTTATGTACTAGTAATAATTTATTTTTTTCTTCTAAATTTTACCCTTTTTTTCTTAAGGTATCCGACTACGTTCAGAACCATGATTTTAAAAAAGCGCATAAATGTATAATTTTCATGATATTTAGTGTCACTTAGATTAGAATACATATATAAAATTGTTTTAAGGACATTATGACCAAAAAATTATTTAGATACAATATTTTGGCAAAAATTAACTTAGAATAACCTTTTTCCAAATATTCTCCTTTTGTAAAAAATGCTTCTATTGTATTAATATTTTGCCTGTATATAGCTCAGATCTCTGTACAGAGGCTCAACTATGATTTTTGAAAAATTCAAATTATTTTCAGAATTACAACCATTTGAAATAATTATCGGCGTATTTTCTTAAAATTTCTCCCTTCTGTTTTCGTATATCATGGATAAACCGATTTCCAAGTTATGCGTTTCAAAAATTCTAGTTGGGCCTCTGTAAAGAGGTACATATGACAGTCCCCAAACGTGAGAGCCATTTTATGGTGGTATCATCTAGTGGCGCTAGAATTAATTCTCAGTTGAAAATCAACAAAACTTACACACGAAATTACGAAAGCTTGATATCTGTATATTTTTCTTTTGCACATGTATACTTGTTCTTTTTTATAAAATATACATGGTAGCTATCGTTTTTGTATAAGTTTTTAAAAATTCTTTATTATTATTCTCTCTCATGTAAACTATAAATTTAGCTGTTTGTGCCACTTTTTTATGGTGAGCTTCGGAAAGCCTGTTGTACCTTAACTTTTGGGGGTCAGTGTATTTATAATTTCTTTGCATCAGGCAACTTTTTTTAAAGATTTATCCAACGTAGCTAGATCTTTCACAAGTAATACTTAAGTCGCACTGTAAAATACGAGGGCTATTGACAGTGGACCTTGTAATTTTCAGCATCAGTCAAAAGTGACTGCATTCCCTCTCCTAACTTCCACACAACACTAACGTGGCACTGAGCCTCAACAGATTTAACGTGTCTTAAACAGATTAAGCAGGTGTTTTGTGGCATCAGGATTCGAAATAGTGAAACGAGGGCCACGAGTTTGTAACCATGACCATTAGACTACTACGGTCACTTTTGTGATATTTAATCTGTCAATGTAACCAACATGTAACTAAATTGAGAAACGCAAAGATTATTTTTAAACAAAATAAGTTAGTTTGAAAATGCCGACGAATTCAAATAAGGGTGTTCTCGCTTTTCAAAAATTAGAATTTTCCAGTCACCATATGTGTGTGGCCTTAGCAGCGCCCTCTGAACGGTTAAGTTAATTGTTTAGAGAACTGTAGCAATCGATGGTTGTCTGTTAGAGAGGTAAACGCTTTATGAGAAGTTACATTGCCTTCATATTGACAAAGGACACCAAATGAGCAAGCTATGAAGTCGGACTAATGAACGGCTTCCGAGTAGGGTTTTTCCTTGTGAGACAATGGCAGGGAGTATGTGGCGCAATATCAATGATGTCAGTTTGGAAGCAAACACCAGAGAACCGGACGAACCATATGTTCAAAAACGGGCAACGACAGGTTATGTCAACACTAGGTTACACAGAAATCATCCATTTGACAGTGACAAAACCATGCAATTTCATTTTAATATTGCTACAGGTGTGTTATTATCTTGTACAATAATTTGCCTGCGTCTGCTGCTCAATAGACCGTACAAGAGATCCTTTTGAAAAGAATGTCCTCGTGCAAAACCATAAGTGTCTGCAGATTAAATAACTCCTCGATATGGATATTAGCGTGCCGATATGAGATGACACTTTTTCCAATGAATACCACTTTAAGGTATCCGACTACGTTCGGAACCGTGATTTTGCAAAAGCGCATAAATGGATAATTTTCATGATATTTAGTGTCACTTAGATTAGAATAGATGTATCAAATTGTTTTAAGGACATTTTGACAAAAAAACTATTTAAATACAATATTTTGGCCAAAAATTAACTTAGAATAATATTTTTTCAAAATGTTCACCTTTTGTGAAAAATGCTTCTATTATAATAATATTTTACCTGTATATAGCTCAGACCTCTCTACAGAGGCTCAACTAGAATTTTTGAAATATATAACTTAGAAGTGGGTTTATCCATATTTTACAACAGAGGGAAAAATTTTTTAAGAAAAAACGCCAATAATTATTTTAATTGGTGGTAACTCTGAAAATAATGTAATTTTTCAAAAATTCTAGTTGACCTTGTTGTGAGTTACTTCAGCAAATATTATTATAATAGAAGCTTTTTTCACAAAAGGAGAACATTTCAAAAAAGATTCTAAGTTAATTTTGCAAATATTGTACTTAAATATTTTTTTTGCCCAAAATATATCCTTAAAACAATTGTATGCATGTATTCTAATCTGAGTAGCCCTAAATATCATGAAAAATATCCATCTATGCGCTTTTTTAAAATCACGGTTTCGAACGTAGTCGGATACCTTAATATATGATACAGTGACAGTCATAGTCGCATTAGAAGCAGTACTGGCAAACGCCTTCTTCTGCAGGGCATTATCCAACTTTATAGGAACAAACGACAAGCAGGATGTCTTGATGGTCACACACAACACACACATTGGGTATCCTGGACGATCTCAACTACTAAGAAATGAATGCTATCTCTAAACATCAACAAACACACATCAAAGAATTTTTGGTGCCCTTCAAACTCTATCATTAACGCATTCCCGAGTTGTTTTTTAATAGAACCCTGCTAAGTGATCCTGGAGATTCAGACTTAGAACAAGATGATGAAACTGATGGAAATTTACTGCTAAAAGTATATTTTATTTATCTAATCCAGGCTTAGTACTAGTTGAGGTGTAAACGAGAGTCAAAAAGTGTCTAAAACTACTCATACGATGGATCAAAATTTTAGTTATTTAGATTCTAGTGATATTGAAGTTATTATGGTGTTATGTGTACCACCTTAATTTTCAAACCTAAATGGAAAATAATGTTGTAATTTATCATTTTTATGAATATAAAAAAATTATAATATACAAAATTCTTTTTTAAGTTTATATTATTTGCAAAATATATTTTATAAATATGAAACCCCCAAAAGAAATAAAAATCATTAAGTTTCTTACTTTTTTATAACCTCCCTCCCCCAATGTGGGGGATGGTAACATACTTACCACCAAAAACAATGTAGTGTTAAAAAAAATGAAATCAGATTAATTTTATCTAAGAAGCTATAAATGAGTTTCTTTTTTAATTCCTACTATAAGTTCACTCTCTCCTATATATATATTTATTTATATATCTTGTTCAAACTTTCAATCGTTTATAAAATACTTTTTATTTATCCACTCAAGTTCAAATGCATTTCTTTAAACTTGTTTTGGATGACACTTAATGTTAATCTAGTTTTTTCAAATATTAATTCGTTAATTAAATTTTATTTTTTTTTAATTTTAAATTTATTCTGTGTTATTTCTGGTGAAGTTAGATTTATCTGCAACAGATGGCGGAAGTAAGTTTTTCCAACGAAGTAGGAATTGACTTAAGAAATTTTTTTTCTTATTACTTGTTTTAAATCAGTTTCAATTCCAAATATATATAGTTTAATATACCTTTACTAGAAATAAATGGCCCATTACAAGGTTAAAAAGAAACAAAAACATTTTCCAATCAACGAAAGAAAGTTTGTTCATATTTATTTATCACATACAGGCGAAATTTCTCTATCACATTCTATCAGAAGTTTTTCATTTTTATAATATCCATTATGCGGTATTATTTAGAGGTAGTACCAGAATATCCTGCACCTCTACGTGCGGGGGCGTTCTGAGAATGTAGAGGAGTCCGTCGGCCACGTCCTCGGTCCGAAGGGCCTGAATGGACTTAAAATCAAAGGCACTGTGAGTCGTATCATTCTTTAAGTATCGGTCGATGAATTCCGTCTCGGTGACTCCGGGACTTAGACTCTGCAATTAAAATGCATATAAACATATAAATTCTATACCATATATGACTACCATATATGGTATACTACCATATATGATACTTAAGGAAATATTTTACTTTATCTATATATTTAAAAATTATGTTTTCGCATTTTATATGCAATATTTCTATTTAAGAAAATGATCCGAGATGAAATTTTGCATATACACTCATGGACAAAAAAAATTAGTGCACCAAGAAATAATTGCGGGATCGTAACGAAACTTGGCATGAAGATACATGTTGGGGAGATATGCAAATGATTAGAAATGCAGTGTGATTGCGCATTACGTATAGCCGCAGCATTCTACGCACGTATCCAGCATTCTACATTCTAAATTTTAATTTTTTTTAAAATTATTCACTTTATTGCAAAATGGATCCCTCATTTTGTTACATGGATTATACATAACAATCGGTGGGAAATGGAAGTGGTCGGTAAGTATTTGCGGAAAAAGTGGTACTTTAAATGAACCAATGTTTCGTAAAGAACACAGATTGAGAAAAACAATTTTAATGTTTAGAGTTCTGAAAAAATGACATAATAGAATATTTAAGAGCAGAATTATATTCTAAGTAAAAATACAGGTTTTTTTTAATAATTTCCTCAGAAGTTTCGAAGCGTTATAATTAAAAACTAAGTAAAAAACATTTTTAAAGAATACTAAAACAATTCAATTTTACTAGATACCTTAAAGGTGATCTACATGTAGAAAACACGGCATACATCAAGGAACAAATATGTATTACATGGCATACATCTATACGATAATCTAGTTCCTGCCACACTACTCAGCATGGTAATATCAACGGGTTCTATTCAAGGCAGCGATGTTGGGTTCACTGCAAATGCGGGAGATGCTCCTGATGAAGGCGACGTTCAAGAGAGCTGGGAAATGCTGGGACGCAGGTACTGGTAAGGCTGTTGGGGGGAGAAACTGTTGGAATACAGAAGCAACGTCTCTGTGCGTCGGTGTCTCTACATTTTTTTAGATTCAAGAGTCTTTTAAAGGTGGAATACGTCTCGCCCACGAAAGTGACACGTGATGTAGAGTCACTTCTGTTTGAACGTATTCGGGGAAACCATTCTACTATTGGTCCAAGTCCCTTTCACGCTGTATACTTTGAAGCCGGTGGCTAGCGTGGGATCTGCTCTGGTCACCTTACTGTCGGCGAAATCAAGAAAAATCAGAGATTGACTTCCCTTAGAACACACATCAGTGCCGAGTTGTCCAGCCTGGTACATTTTCCCACGCGAAACTGCTTGACCACTGAGATGTCGCACGTTCCCAACGGGAAATGGGTTCTTTGGGGAAGACCACAGCAACGTGTTATCCTTTCATGAAGTTCTGCTACATCACTCGGAAAAAGGGGTACAAAAACTTCATCTTATACATTGGCGTAGCTACTTCTCAGTGGGCCCTGTATCAAAATACTTCGGGACCCCTGTTTGGATACGAGAGCCTTGTTAGGGGGACTATGGTTACACATGTTGGGGGCCCTGTATTTTGGGGCCGTATCAGCCCCAAGATACAGAGGTAACTACTCCTCTGATCTTATGTAAAAACTAAGTCTTTGGATAACACGGACAGGATAACACCTGCTGTCAATAACATTGATAGTACCATGTTGAGTAAATTGGGGCAGGAACTGGACTACCGATACGTGTAACCAAGATTTCACACATAGAACACTTGTAGTGAATGTAAATAAAACTTGTATTTTTTCTGTGTTCTTCCAAATGTCCTCAGAAGTCATGGAGAGAATTATGGATCACCCTGTGTTATCAGTGTTTTTTTTCTTATCAGAGGCACAACTTGAATGCAAATTGCTTTTATGAATGCAATATCCGTGGGCAGTTCCAACAATGTTCATATTCTGAACATACCTCAAATGTTCACGAGAACGGACATCTTATTTTACTTCTGAAATTTCAGTGTGGAATGAATTGACCATGCAGCATAATATTTTGTGTCGATTGGTTGTACTTAAATAGTAAATTTCAAACATTAGTCTCTTGAATCCCCAGTTTAAAACAGAAATAATCTTAAGCAATGGCTTATTCAAAGTCTATGGAGTTCCATTTGGTCAAAACTATGTGCCTCAACTGTTATCCGATCTTTTTCATACGATCAGCTGGCTGTTAACTGGCCTCTGTCAGAATACAAAGGATAATGCACGAAAATCCGTTGTTTAAGTGTGGTTTGCCGCAAAACCATTCAACGAAAAGAACTTACGAAATCTTTATTTCCTTTCATCCCACAATCTTCCCTTTTTGTGATTATTCTTTTCCGTTATTCTATCCCCTAAACTCCGCCCTCGAGAACGAGCGTCCTTTTGAAATAATTCGATAAGTTGGTTATTCCTAATCCTCAAGTCGAATTTTTGACTTCAGACCTAAACTTCGATTTCGAATCTATAAGGGGCATTCAAATAAAACTCAATCACTAGTGAAAAGTAACGGTAACGATTTTATTACCTCAAAAATGTAGTTGTAAAAAATAGTCGCCAAAACTGCTGATACATTTATCTCATTGCGACACTACCCAGTCAATTCCATCTTTGAAGAAGCTAATAGGCTTCTGTCGGATCCAGGTCTGGACCAAGTCCGTTTTGAATCGTTGTCCACAAATAGCTCGTTTTAGAGGTCCAAAAACATGAAAATCGCACGGTGAAAGGTCTAGACTGTACACACAGCTGATATTTCAACGCTTCCCACCAAAACTGCTGCAATATCGTCTTCACCGCATTATCATGCAGGAGAATAACGCCATTGGGCAATATGCCTAGGCGTTTCGATTTGATGGCTCGTCTAAAGTTTTGTAAAGTGGCTTGATAACGCTGGGCATTGATGGGGGTTCCCAGCCCAAGAACTCGACAAGCAGTGGGCCATTGTGTTAAAAAAAGAAAGGCATCATGACCTTAACAGAACAGGTGTGCATGGCCTTTGATTTTTTTTGGAGGCGGTGAAGTCGCACGTTTCCACTGCTTGCTCTGACTTTTGCTTTCCGGTTCTAAATGGGGACACCATGTTTTCGTTATCAGTGACAATTTGCAACAGAAGGCCGTATTTCTCCCCAGGATAACGTTGCAGATGACTCAAAGACAGCGTCATTCGAGTATTGCGTTGTTCGGCGGTCAGTTGGTGGGGAAACCACTGCGCACAAATTTTTCTAAAGTTCAAGTGTTGATGCATTATGGTGGGAGTGGTGCCCACGCTAATACCCAGTAACCTATAGATCTCGTCCACAGTGATTCTGCGGTTGTCCAAGACTAAAGCATTCACTTCCTCAATCATTTACGGTGTGATGATACGATGAGCCTGTCCAGGTCGAGCATCGTCTTCCAGTAACTCGCAAAATTCAATGAATCGTTTGCGCCATTCCCAACACTTGAACGATATAGACCAGGGGTGCCCAACCCAAATGACCTTGAGGGCCACTTCGGAAAAACATTATAATTTCGCGGGCCGCACATAAAAATATGTACATTTATATCAGATGTGGAAACAAGAAAACATTTTATTGAGGGAAAATTTAAAATAGAATGAATTATTATTATTGTTTCCATTATTTTTCATGTATACAGACATAGATAATATAATAACGTTTATATAATATGATAATGCAATGATCAAATAATGCTAAAAATATTACAGTTGCCATTTTCTTGAAAATTACGGTGTTTCTTTTGAATTGATCTTTCGTTACACATTGTTGAAATTTGATAGTGCTGTCATTCGCAAACGATTAAGTATATACGTTGCCCTTTATCTTAACCGTACTGAATATTTTTTTTAAACTTTAAAAAACATCTCCGACTGCCTCTTGCTTTTTGGGCACTCCAAACAGAAAAGGAGGAGGAGAAACGAAAGTCGCATACAGAGAATCATGTACCATCCATAGTAAAGGATATGCATAATGCAATTCGGAATTTATTAAAAAAGTAATTTATTATAGAAAAATCAAATGTAACTGTTTGATAAAATATAAATCTATTTTAATCTAAAGACATTTCTACTATCAAAAAGGATTTATTTTAAAACAAGAACAGGTAACAGGCAAATACATTGTAGATGTGTATATATATATATATATATATATATATATATATATATTTCCCCTCAAAATAAATTTCTCAAATAAAACTTTAAAAACCTGATATTTAAAAATCTTTTAAAAAGTCGGTGGGCCGCAACTTACGTACTGGCGGGCCGCGTGTTGGACACCCCTGATATAGACTGTACTCACCGTACACAGCCTTCATCCGTCGATGCATTTCACGGCCTCCAACTCTCTGGCGCTAAAAATCGAATCACTCCTCGTTGTTCCTTCTTACTCACCTGCATGTTTAGTGGACGATAACGTGTGTGACCACCTTCTTTCGGCGTGAAACCCCACCTGCGCTATGAGATTTCAAACGTCGCACACGCGTCAGTATCTCTACCGATAGATGGTGCCACCTATGCACGCAGTGACATGGTGCAATCTTACGTATTATGCAAAGTTAGACGCACTGACCAGGTTTCATTTGAATGGACCTTATATCCGAAATCAAGGATGGTTTGAGGAATACTTACTGATATTCTGATACGACTGTTGAGAGCTTTCAGTTCTCTTCTGAGGCCTTCAGTGAGAGCTTTGACCATAAACTTAGTACCACAGTAAAAGTGCAGTCCCATGAAGTCTGAACTCAACAGCCGGTGACCAGACAAGCTAAAAAATAAGAAAATGAACAACTTCAATTTCCTGGAAAATATTTTCCGTAAAAAGAATGTACTGGGGAAAAGGGAACATGAAACGAACGGGTTTTTGAAAAAATTTCAATCAAAATTTCATTCATAGAAGATTTTCATTCTTTTCAACAACAATATTAAAATTAACATTTTTTAAAGTAGTCGTCAAGTTTCCACGCAATACCTGCGCCACGGTCGGAAGCAGAGCTGGAACGCCTTTTTCGTATGGCCCGCAGCTGGTCTACACGATTTCTTCACTGAACTGAAATCTGATCTCTTTCAGGAGAAGCTTCGAATTAATTTCTACTTAGGAATCACCGAATTCGACACAAAACTGAATGCAGCAGCGTTCTTTGTTTCAGTTATTTTGTTAAAAACAAGGACAATGCCAAATTCATCCGACAAATCACAGCCTGCACAGGCAAAACAAAATCATGAATAAAAGTATGTACACTAAAACCATGTTTTTTAAAAATAGTTTTTTTGCATAGGAAAAATAAAAGTCGGATATCTTTTGTTCACAAATTGTACATGCATAAAAAAAAACAACATTTCCAAACTTCCTGAATATATAAAGACTAAAAATATTTTTTTTCATTAAATAAAAGACTTGCATACACATTAATGAATAATTTTATATGTGCATATAATTTAAGATTACAATATGCCCAAAAGTTAAGGTACAACCTTTTTAATATGTCTAATTTGAAAATGAATGAAATAGATAGAAATTTGGAGAAATGGCCCTAAACAGTTTCTTATTGAATGCAACATATCGATTTGCATGAGTTTAATGCAAACATACTTTACAATTAAAAAGCCCGCTGAAAGAAAAAACTCATTATTTGAGGAAGTAAAATACCACAGCCTTATGAGGATAGATGTTTTGGAAACATTACAAAAAGGGTTATAATCAAAAATATGTCCACTTCTAACTGCAATGCATTATTGGCATTGACATTTCCAAGCTTCTATTTGTTATCGTATACTGAATTGGAAGCAAGGAACAAATGTGGAGTAACACTTGCTCCAGCTCATGTAAGACCTTGGAATCAGACTTAAAACCACGTGTGTTTACCAAGGTAGTCACAAATATGCTCTATAGCAGGGGTCTTCAAACTTTTCAGCCTGAGAGCCGCTTTAACTGTGAAACAATTTGAGGGTCACCACACAGTCGAGATCAAAAAATCAGAAATAATCACAACATAACTGAATAAAATAATAACGATAACATTTATTATTTAATAACACATTAACACAATACACATGGACACTTGTATTAGTGGGAATGGGAAAATTCTTTCCTGGGTGCCAAAATAACAGACATTTTTGGCTTTAGATTTGATGATCTTAACATCTACAGTGACCTGAGACTTTCATCAGATAAGTTTGTTCTCAAATTGTTCCTCACATATTTCATTCCTGAAAATGTTTGTTCTCACAAGTATGCTGGTTTAAAGATAGAAAAGAACCTTCTAGGGAAAGTTTTCACATTAGGGAAGTTTTCCTTGGACAAAAACTGGTAAAAGTTCAGCAGTCTTTCTTGAACTTGTCCTTAAAGGGATTATTTGTTTGCAGCTCAACGACCTGTAGCTGTAGTTCCTCCAGGTAACTCGCCACAACTGCTTTAAACGCGTTTTGAAGCAGTTTCACCTCTTCTGCCTTGGATCAAATCAAAACCCCTCCCGGTTCAGCTTGAAATCTTTAATCTGCGTAAAATAACGTGGGGGAACGCTTTTTTTT